>SJYX01020136.1:278639-300138 GCA_006410675.1 Oreotragus oreotragus
GCCTTCAAAGGGAAACAAGTTGGATTTTCTCTCCTTGCTAATCATTTGAGGACCTGGTTAGCACAGAGCTAGACTGTATTCTGGAATCTATTTCTTGAGTCCCTACATTCACACCTAAGGAGAAAGTGATTAAATCTGGCCCCAAACTTCTCTGAATAACCAAAGAGTGACAGGGAAAATACAACTGGGAGAAACCAGTAACTTCTGAGCAAAGTTCAATGCCTTTCTATCAGTTCTTGATTATAATTGTCACTTAGTATGGTGGGAGCAGTTGACATTTGCCTCTGAAAAATATGAAAGCAAAACATTTCCTTAAAATTTAAGCTTTCATCCCGCCAGTGGTAGATATTTTCAAACTGGTGATCAGTTGGCAATATTTTATAACAGCTCATTCTTTATTCTTTCAGTATAAAATAAAGTTCTTGTGAGTCAGGCAACGTACTAGGGATGTCACAGACTTTACCTGATGGAACCCTTGTGACTAGACTGAAAAATAAATACTATTATCCCCATTTTATAGATGAGCGGCTGCGGCTGCTGCTGCTGCTGCTAAGTTGCTTTATTCGTGTCTGACTCTGTGTGACCCCATGGACTGCAGCCTACCAGGCTTCTCTGTCCATGGGATTTTCCAGGCAAGAGTACTGGAGTGGGGTGCCATTGCCTTCTCCATAGATGAAGCACTGGAGGCTTAAAAATTATGAAGTATGTCCAGTGGTAATGTCTTAAGGTCCAGAATTACTAAGTTGCAGAAACAATTCAAATCCAGATGGTTCTGACTCAAAAGCCCATGGGCTTTATATCAGGCAATGCAGGCTTTCATTTTAAATAAGCTTCCCTCACAGTCTTCCATTGGCAGTTGAGCTGTGCTCACTTCCTGATCCAGTGTTCCTGAATCAACCCTTTCATCTGCATGTGGGTGCACCCCATCAAAGTGATAACATCCTTGGATTAACAACCAGAGTATATCTAATTTTGTTTTTAAATAATGTTACTCTTAAGAATATCCAAGCTATATGAAGGTGACTGCGTGAATGTCTGCTGGCTTCTCTCATCTACCTCAGCTCTGAGCTGGCAAGATGCAAAGGGTAGGAGGTGATCCTTACTCAAGAGGGCCCAATAGAAGTACTTAGTAAGAAGACCAATTTCTTTTAAAAGTTTTGAGTCATCTGGACTGAGAATTCAGGGGAGAGCTTGTGTTAGTATTCATCATGAGTATTTTATTCATGTTATTTAGGCTTTTTTTTTTTTTCTCCATCCATCGCCATGCTCCATGCTTCACAGCAAATTATTTAGACCAGGGCCTGACCAAATCTGACCCACTGCCTGTTTCTGTAAATAGAGTTTTAATGGAATACAGCCACGCTCACTCGCTTACATATTGTCTGTGGCTGTTTTTGCACTACAAAGGCATAGGGAAGTGGTTGCAGCAGAGACTGCGTGGCCCACAAAACCGAAAATATTTACTTTCTGGCCCTTTACAGAAACAATTTGCCTACCCCTGCTTTAGGCAGAACAAAAATGTATGGATGTAGCAGTCCAGCAAGGAATCTCGGTGTCTAGACTAGAATGTGGAGGAATTTGGACTTGGATGGCTGGACTAGAGCATCTTTAAAGGCTCCTCCAAACCTGTACTTTGAGGCTTTAAAAATTCAGCCATATATACATGTGGATCTATAAAATATTTTCTCATAAAGTATATAAAGTAGGACCAAGATAGCAGATGTAGACTTGGAGGACAATAAGTATGTTAAAAACAGGCATTTCAATTTTGTTAATTCTTACCATGCTGATGCTCCAGCAAACTATGAATCCAGCACATTAATTAAACCTTGAAGAGTCTCTAAAGACAGTTAAGGCTGAAGTGAGCCATGTCTGATTGCACTGACATCAAGTATCTGGGAGAAAGCCATCTACATAATTGTACCATTTTGCTTGTCGGTATTTGTAAAATGTTATTTGTATCTTCGATGAAAACTCCCTCCAGTCATGGAAGCTTGTAATTATGGGGATGTTTTATTAATTTATTTATTGACCAGGAACCTTATATATACTGCTACGTGAAACAATAGAGGAAATGTGGCCTCTGCCCTGGGAGATAGCACTGCTCAATCCTTGGACTCTCTTCTCGTGCCTTAGGACCTGTTATAGTGTTTTGGTTATTTTTTAAAATAGTGCCAAATAATTAAGATGCATGTCTGAAAAATTACGTATAATATCAGAGGCCCAAATCCTTGGGACCTAATGCCAACTAGATGTCTTTTTGCATCCCTGGGAACTTTGGGTGCATTTTTATCAGAAAACCCATCTTTTGAAATTACAGGTTTTTTTAAGGCTCCTGTATTCTCTGTAAATCATCATTTGACTCACTAGTTAGTCACCTGGTCTTTTAAGCTGCGCCAAACTTTCTCTGCCTATAAGAAGGATGTCAAAAGTAGATTTTTACAGACATCTGATCACTGATGTGTAGCTTCAAATCATTAGGTACAACTATCTTAAAAAAATATTATCTTGGTCTATTTTCAAGAGTTCATACTAGGAAATATAAAGACTGAAGTCAATTTCTTTCCATTGAATTTAAAATCAAGACAGGTTTATGTGAGTAAATAGCAGACAGTGAAAATACCTGTTGAGTTTCAAATGATTTGCATGGGGAAAAAATATCTTAGGATATGAAAATTGGAAAGAGGTCCTATCTTGGGTGGAAAAAAGATATCCTGCCAGAGGAAAGATGATTTCTTTTCATGTGTGGACATGGGGATTGTGGGCATGACCCAGCAACAGGTCAGAGCTGTCTTCAAATTACTCTTGTACAGTGCCATTGTGAACTCGTTGATAGAATATTTTGTAATTGTTCTCAAGTCAGCCAATATATGAATCTTTTGTCTTCTGAGTCAATAAGGAACAGCATTTTCATCACCTGTTTCTTTAGTATTTCCTCTCTTTTCCTCACCTGTAAGTGTCTAATAAAATATTCTATGTTAGGTACTTAAAAAGTATTTATTGACGAATGTCTTCACTGTTTCAATCAGCTCATTGGCATATCTACTGAGAATCAAAAAAAACTGTACATACTTAGGCTCAAAAGCCAAAAAAATTCTGGAGAGGAAATTTATAGCTTCTAGAAATGTTTAAAAGAGAATTTCTATAATGTTCTACATGAATCATTAACATTTCTTTCACATAGTAACAATTTGTCAAAAAATCAGTTGGTCCAGTAATCAATCTGTCCACTTAATGATTCATAATTTTTTAACAAGAAATAAAGTAACAGGGGTGTGTGTTTCAGTCAGGCTGCTCAGTATACAGCTTACTTTAGGAAGAGACAATTTCTCGGGTCTTTAAAAATTCTGGTATCAGGCAAGATGCTGTCAGCAATCTCAATGATACCTCAAAATTGTATGGTGAGTTTTTAATCTTCCAATATATTTTCAGCCGATTCTATTGCATTTCCTACTCATCATAACTTACAGATTTTCTTTCTTGACTGGGAGAGGAAGGAGTTGAATGACAAGCAGTTCACTGGGAATGTTTTAATACATGGATGGGGAGGGATCCTTGGGTGTATAAGGCAAGTGGGAAGACGCCCAAGGATTAAGTTTGGAATTTTTTCAAGCAATTATGCTAATAACTCTAAAGCAACAAGTTCTTGATGAATCAATAACATTGAAAAAAATGGTCTTTTGGCAAACTAGTTCTTTGATGGATTGGTAGTCAATGACTTACTATTTGATTGATTTTCTGCACATTGGTCTACTTCTTCTAAAATCATCTTTTCTCTCCCAAGAGAGACCTACTTGTGTGGACTGCCAAAAACAGTCTCATCTAGAAGCAGGTGGAGGAAGCTTCTGCCATATTTTCCAGCCATATAGCTTTAGAAAAATAAATCGCTGCACTCCAGGTAAAAGAAAAATTCTCATCAAGTGTCTTTCTGAGAATATGCAAAATCTTTTTAGTTACTGAACATTTCAATGTGATAGCGTTAGAAATAAGATTCTGTTTTAATCATAAAAATGGCTTTGTCACAACTTCCAGTGGAGGTATGGGCTAGGAAGTGAAAGAGAGGAAAACTTGGATACACATAACAGGAAGGGATAGAGAAGAAGACTATTTGTAGGAAAAAGAGTAACAATGCTTAAGGCTGTCAGGAACAGAGAAAGATGCCTGAGGAAACAAAATGGTACAGAGCCATTAGACTTTGGTGGGTGCTTACATACATAGGTGTTGAGTTCTCGTCTGAGACAAAGACGGTTATGTGCATTAAAGATAGAAGATTCATCCTCCCCTAAACAGTCAACCTTCCTAAAACACTTGGCAACAAACAGTTGGTAACAGATGTAAGCAATTTCCAGGCTTGCTTTGTGGACTTCATGTTGTCTGTATACCTTAGCAACTGAAATGGGGATCCAAGGACTATAAAACGGGACATAGATTCTGACCATTGGACAAACCACTCCACTGATGTTTCCAGTGGTGACAGCTAGAGACTGATGGCGAAAAGGTACCAGAATTGACTGCTTGAATGATGAGAGGTACTAGGTGTCATTGTTGAAAGACTGATCTACATTCTTTTCTCTGTTATTCGGATACTGGCATCCATGGGAAAAAGGGTCTGCAGAAAAAAACCCAAATATTACATTACCAAGTTTCCCATTGCATCATGTGTGACGTGTCTTAAGATTTTAAGTACAGATCTCTATTCTTTACACATAAAAGTGTTAGCTTTCTTATTTCAGATATCAGTGCAGAATCCGGATTTCTCACCAACCTGTCTTCCCATACAAAGAAACTAAACTTGAAATCCCTGGAAATTCTTCTTGGTATGAGTCTTTGTCTTTCCATTTCTTTGTTTCTTTTGCCTCCTCTTGCTTTCACTGGATGGAATTTATACCTTTCTTCACTGAAAAAGGAGCTGCATCGAGCATAGGGGATCAGGAAGAGGTTTTTTTCACCTCCATGATTTAGGTAGCAATGCAGACATCTGGCAGCAAGGAGTTACAGAAAATTTCTCTACCCTTTCTTTTCTTTTTTTTTAAAGGGAGCCATTCCTTCAGGTAGAGGATATCAGCTAACATATTTCTGCAGACATTGGCTCTTTCAAGACCTCCATTGGTGATCAAACCAAATATTTAAAAGGACATTTGCGTAAACAAAAGCATGGTCTGCATTCACAAACCATTTTCAGTAAGATCTCTTTTCAGTCAAGACTCTGACCATCTGCTTGCCATCTTATATTTTTTAATATTATTCTGTCAAATATATGCTCTGTCAACGCAGGTAAAGGAATACTTGAAAAATGTGAACGTACACAAATCAGGGGAGTCCAGATGACATGAATACTGAAGTCTGGAGGGAATTAGCTAATGTAGCATTGCAAATAAGTACCCCCAAACAGAGCAGCTTCACAGTAATATTTTAACATATCGCCCTTCCTCAGGAAGTACACAGGTAGTAAAATAAATACAATCAGCATTGTCTTAGATTCCCCTGACATAAACTGCTACCTTGGACAAGTTACCATTTACAAGGCCACACATATGCGCTTACTTGATCACTAAAAGGAAAAAAAAAAAAAGGAGCATGTCACCAAGAAAGAGCGAAAAACAGAAAGAATAATATTTTTCTAAAGATTATAGAGATTAAAATAAACAAATTTATATTAAAAAATAAAAAATAAAGATTATAGAGGAAATCTGCAGTTTATTATCTACTAAGGGTGGCTTTCCAAGATCTAAAAAAGGATAAATCATATATGAGATGTAGCTGGGGTCCTAACCAGGACTGGAAACCAGAACGACCCTGATTCTGATGAGATTGGTCATGTGGCTATGTAACCACAGCCAGGAACGTCAGGTGGGCCAAAGGTAGGGATCTGGCTGTCTCATCGTTGAATACTGTGGTAAATTAAAAAGTGACTTCAAATTCTTTGACATCCCTCTCACTGGATGTTGGGGTTTATTTCCCCTCCGTTTGGGTCTGGCTGGCCTATAACTGCCCTGAACAACAGGGTCTGGCAGAACAACATGTATACCAGTTCAAGCCCAGCCCTCAAAAAGGTTTCCATCTTGGCTTCTTGACAAGTGGAATTGCTCTAAGGCTGACATGTTGTATGGAAGCCCAAGCTCCTGACCCACGGAACCATAAGCTTAAGAGAAGGGTTGTTATTTCACATCACCCACTAAGGATGCTTTGTGACACAGCAAAAGAGAACCAGTAGCTCCCCTTTCTACTTCAGGAAGCTTGACGCTTTTCCCTTTCTATATTTCTTCCTTTCTGCTCTTTCTTTTTTTCTCCCCCTATTCCTCATTGTTTTCTTACAGCCCACTACATGAAGATAATTAGAGACATTTTTATGTTTGTTTGCTTGTAAATGAACTCAGATTTTGGTACTGATTTTCCTCCCTGTTCATTATTTTAGAAGGTGAGCTATACTTAAAACTCTCTCAAAAAACAAGGTGATTATTATTTTAATGTAGGCATCAAAGAATTCTTTCCAGTGGCCCAGAACCTTCAAAAAAAATAGTTAATTGTAGGGATTTCTCTGGTGGTCCAGTGGCTGGGACTGCACAATTCCGATGTGGAGGACCCAGGTTTCATCTCTGGTGAGGGAGCTGGATCCCACATGCAGCAACTAAGAGATTACATGCTACAGCTAGGACCCAGCATAGCCAAATAAATAAATAAGTATTTTTAAAAATATATAATTATCTAGTAACATATTACTAAAAAATCTTGTTAATTATAAATATGAACAATTGGAAAGAACTCAGATGTCTAACAAAATGATTAAATACTATGCAACTAACTTAAAAAATACTCTTCTGACTAAATCAGAATTTCCAGGGCTATCTTTGCCTCATCTCTGAATACTCTTACCTTGCTAATCCTGATCTAATTATCAAGGCCCTGATACTGTTCCTCAAACTTATCATGTATGCTCACACATCAGAGCCTTTACATGTGCCGTTCCCTCTTCCTAGAAAATTTCAAGAAATGCCCACAACTCGCTCTCTCTCTTATTTCAAGCTCCACTTATCAATGTAACCTTACCTGACTATTATATGTATAACATAGGACTCTTTCCTTCTTGACACTCCCTGTTTCCCTCATCCAGCTATATTTTTCTCCTTAATATTTATCTCCATCTGATCTATTGTGTTCTTACTTTGACTACTGTCAGACGACTGACAATACATATATCATCAAGAGAAAAGAAGAGGTCATGAAATGCTATGGGGAGTTTATACACATGCTTTAAAAAGGTATAACAGTCTCAACTCAATGCATAATAACTAGGAGAGATGAAGAGTCTCATTTTGCCAGTCAGATGTAAAATTTGAGGAAGGCTTGGTGCTCTGACCTGGGTGATAGAACAGCACAGGAGGTACCAAGAGAATGGATGGATGGTTCAGGAAAGGCACAGGAGGCAGAACATGGGGTGAGCCAGAACTGAAGAAAGCACTATCCTGCCCTTGCAGCAGTTACAGCTTCCTCTTCCTTACCAACAAAATCTTGATTTTTTAAATTAGTTAATAAATTACGTTTTAATTGGAGTATAATTGCTTTACAATGTCCTGTTAGTCTCAGAATCAGCTATCAGTATACATATATCCTCTCTTTCTTAGCTGCCCTCCCACCCTCCTCTCAGCCAGCCCCTCAAGGTCATCACAGAGCACCAAGCTGAGCTCCCTGTGTTTCACAGCAGCTGCCCACTAGCTAATTATTTTACACATGGTAGGGTACATATGTGAACGCCACTCTCTCAGTTCATTCCACCCTCTCCTTCCCCACCCTGTGTCCACAAATCCGTTGTCTACATCTGCATCCCTATTCCTGCCCCACAAATAGGTACAATCGGTACCATTCTTCTAGATTCCATATATATATATATGTTAATATACAATATTTGTTTTTCTCTTTCTGTCTTACTTCACTCTATATGACAGACTCTAGGTAATCCACATCATTACAAATGACCCAATTTCATTCCTTTATATGGCTGAGAAATATTCTATTATAGATATGTACTACAACTTCTTTATCCATTCATCTGTCAGTGGACATCTAGGTTGCTTCCATGTCCTGGGAATCGTACTTAGTGCTGCAATAAACATTGCAGTACATGTGTCTTTTTGAATTATGATTTTCTCAGGTATATTCCTGGTAGCTGGATGGCTGGGTCATATGATAGTTCATTTGGGGAAACCTTGGGACCAGCCTAAAATACACACTGTCTTGAATTTCCTTGCAGTTAGACTACTACATGAAATGTATTGGCCAATGAGAACTGAAGTGAGAGTTTCTAAAAAGCTTTTATTTTCCTTATATAAGTAGTGATCTTTCCTGCTTCCCCTTCTCTTTGCCTCAGAAGGATATGAGACTTAGAGCCACAGCAGCCATCCTGTAGCCATGAGGTACCAGATACGAGGCAAACACTTACAATAAGCATGGTGAAACGGAAGGGCAGAGAGTCTGATTCCTAAAGGAATCAGGTAGCTGTGGTTCTACCTCAAAACTGCTTTCTCTGGACTTCTAATTTTTGCAGCCAAATGTGATTTAGAATTTTTAGGACTTTTATAATTTTTGTATTGAAATATAGTTAATTTACAAAGTTGTTCCAATCTCTGCTGTACAAAGTGACTGTTTATTCTTTTCCATTATGGTTTATCCCATAAAGGAAAATTGGAGATTGGATATAGCTCCCTGTGCTATATAGTACGGAGAAGGCAATAGCAAGCCACTCCAGTACTTTTTCCTAGAAAATCCCATGGATGGAGGAGCCTGGTAGGCTGCAGTCCATGGGGTCGCTAGGAGTCGGATGCGACTGAGCGACTTCACTTTCACTTTTCACTTTTACACAATGGAGAAGGAAATGGCAACCCAATCCAGTGTTCTTGCCTGGAGAATCCCAGGGACGGGGGAGCCTGGTGGGCTGCTGTCTATGGGGTCACACAGAGTCGGACACGACTGAAGCGACTTAGAAGCAGCAGCTATACAGTAGGGCCTTGGAGTCTACTCATTCTATATGGAACAGTTTGCATCTACCAATCCCAAATTCCCAGCGCATTCTTCTCCCACTGCCTTGGTAACCACAAGTCTGATTTCTAAGAATTTTTTACTTTCTTCTTTCAATTTACCATTTTTTACAATAAGCATATGCTATTTATAGCAACAGTTAGAACAGGACATGGAACAACAGACTGGCTCCAAATAGGAAAAGGAGTACGTCAAGGCTGTATATTGTCACCCTGCTTATTTAACTTCTATGCAGAGTACATCGTGAGAAACGCTGAGCTGGAAGAAACACAAGCTGGAATCAAGATTGCTGGGAGAAATATCAATAACCTCTGATATGCAGATGACACCACCCTTATGGCAGAAAGTGAAGAGGAACTAAAAAGCCTCTTGATGAAAGTAAAAGAGGAGAGTGAAAAAGTTGGCTTAAAGCTCAACATTCAGAAAACGAAGATCATGGCATCTGGTCCCATCACTTCATGGGAAATAGATGGAGAAACAGTGGAAACAGTGTCAGACTTTATTTTGGGGGGCTCCAAAATCACTGCAGACGGTGACTGCAGCCATGAAATTAAAAGACACTTGCTCCTTGGAAGGAAAATTATGACCAACCTAGACAGCATATTGAAAACAGAGACATTACTTTGCCAACAAAGGTCTGTCTAGTCAAGTTTATGGTTTTTCCAGTGGTCATGTATGGATGTGAGAGTTGGACTGTGAAGAAGGCTGAGTGCCAAAGAATTGATGCTTTTGAACTGTGGTGTTGGAGAAGACTCTTGNTCAGACTTTATTTTTTGGGGCTCCAAAATCACTGCAGATGGTGACTGCAGCCATGAAATTAAAAGACGCTTACTCCTTGGAAGGAGTTATGACCAACCTAGATAGCATATTCAAATCAGAGACATTACTTTGCCAACAAAGGTCTATCTAGTCAAGGCTATGGTTTTTCCTGTGGTCATGTATGGATGTGAAAGTTGGACTGTAAAGAAAGCTGAGCGCCGAAGAATTGATGCTTTTGAACTGTGGTGTTGGAGAATGCTGTCATGAGAGTCCCTTGGACTGCAAGCAGATCCAGCCAGTCTATTCTAAAGGAGATCAGTCCTGGGTATTCTTCGGAAGGACTGATGCTAAAGCTGAAACTCCAATAGTTTGGCCATCTCATGTGAAGAGCTGACTCATTGGAAAAGACTATGATGCTGGGAGGGATTGGGGGCAGGAGGAGAAAGGAACAACAGAGGATGAGATGGCTGGATGGCATCACTGACTCGATGGACATGAGTTTGAGTGAACTCTGGGAGTTGGTGATAGACAGGGAGACCTGGCGTGCTGCAATTCATGGGGTCGCAAAGAGTCAGACACGACTGAGCGACTGAACTGAACTGATCAAAAATTTTGATAGGCATAAGTCTGGTCAAGAAATTTCACTTCTAGGAATTCATTTCAGAGAAATACACACATATAATTACATAAACTATTAAGAGTATCACTGTAGCATTGTTGGCATAATGAAAACTTGAAAGCAATCTATCAATGGAGAAGAGATTAAATAATATGTAATATGGCAAATATGAATTTCGGTGCATCCATATTATGGAGTATCTATAGCTGTTAGAAAGAATGAGGACTTTTGGTGGAAATGTAAAACAGTGCAGCCATATGGAAAATTGCTTGCAAGTTCCTTGGAAAATTAAAAATAGTTAACATATTCAGCAATCCCACTTCTGCATATATATCCAAAAGAACTGAAAGCAGGATCTCTACGAGAGATTTGCACACCTATGTCCAAAAAGCAGTACTACTCACAACAGTCAAGAGGAAGAAGCAAGCCAAATCTCTATCAGCAGGTGAATGGATGGACAATGTGCTATATAAATACAACAGAGTAGTAATCAGCCTTAAAAGGAAAGAATGCTGTCATGAGTTATAACACAGATGAATCTTGAGGACATTAAGTCAGTCACAGAAAGATAAGTACAAATATTCCACTTATACAAGGTACTAATCAAAATCATAAAAACAGAAAGAATAATGGTGGTTGCCAGGGACTAGGGGGAGAAGTAAATAAGGAGTTCTTGTTTAGTGAGTACAGTTTCAGTTTTATAAGATGAAAACATTCTAGAGATCCACTGCATAATAATGTGAATACACTTAACACCACTGAACTGAACACTCAAAAATGGTTAGGATGGTAAATTTTATGTTATGTGGGGGATTTTTAACTACAACTAAAAAAAAAGTAAAGACTATACTGACATGAAAATATATTTAAGACAGTCTTTAGTGACGAATAACCTACGAAGAAACACCCAGAGTATAATCCCATTTATGTAAAAGCATGCATACACTAAATCCAAAGACAATATCTAGAAAGAAACACCAAAATGTTAAGTAATAACCTTTACTAAGAAAAAAGAGAGGCCAGAATAGTGCAATGGAAAGCTCACTTTTTATTTTGTGTACTTGCCGACTAAGGTCCGTCTAGTCAAGGTTATGGTTTTTCCTGTGGTCATGTATGGATGTGAGACTTGGACTGTGAAGAAGGCTGAGCGCCGAAGAATTGATGCTTTTGAACTGTGGTGTTGGAGAAGACTCTTGAGAATCCCTTGGACTGCAAGGAGATCCAACTAGTCCATTCTGAAGGAAATCAACCCTGGGATTTCTTTGGAAAGAATGATGCTAAAGCTGAAACTCCAGTACTTTGGCCACCTCGTGAGAAGAGCTGACTCACTGGAAAAGACTCTGATGCTGGGAGGGATTGGGGGCAGGAGGAGAAGGGGACGACAGAGGATGAGATGGCTGGATGGCATCACTGACTCGATGGACGTGGGTCTGAGTGAACTCCAGGAGTTGGTGATGGATGGGGAGGCCTGGCGTGCTGCGATTCACGGGGTCGCAAAGAGTCGGACACAACTGAGCTGAACTGAACATACAGCTTTAAGTTTTTACACTAAGCATATATTTCTATATTACCTATGTAATTAAAAACATTTAAACAAAAACAGATAGGACAGAGAGAAAAAAACAGTAGGGTGACAGGTTTAAATTTAACCAATAATTACATTACATGTAAATATACTAAACCAGGAGTCTGCAAACTATAGCCTACAACCTATTTTTTTAAGGTCTGTGACCTAAGAAGCCTTTTACAGTTTTAAAGAATTATGATAAATGAATAAACAAGACAAAATTGTATGAATGATTTGCTAAGTGATATATTTCATTTCAGTTTTACTAAAGAGGGAACCGTAAATACTAGTTACTTTCGGTCAAACTGAACATTTACAGTGCCTGACTTTGCTTTCTTTTTTTTCTTACCTTGCCAAGACTCTCTTCAAGGGATTCTTTAGATTCAAAGAAAGATAAATGCCTGCTAAAATATCCAAACAACTTCGAATAGTGGGATCACATGTGCCATTTTTATTTGCCTTCTCCAGTAAGGGCACAATCTATAATCAAAAAAATTCAAAGTTATAGTAATTTTTTTCTAATATCAAGTATAGTAAAGTAACATGGATTCAAATACTTTAAGTCTCAATTTTAACGTATAATATTTTGCACACTACACTGTTTTAAACACCTATTTCAATATTTATCAACTTTTTTAAACCATGCCCCAACACTCACTCTACCCTCCAAACCCACCTTCATTGAAAATTACTGACTTGTTAATGGCTTAGGGTACAGGAATTCTGTAGCATTACTGAAAACCAACGATACATTTAACTGCTTTCCAAAAAAATACTATGCAAGTTCAAATGATAAATCCTAGTATCAAAACACTGGTCAGGACAATTTTTAGATTTTACGTTAACTCTTCAATGCATCTGCTGCTAAAAAGTTTTGAAGATCCAGATCGATAGAAATATTTTTTTAATTTATCTCCACCAAAAACGTATGCACTATTATCTCATCATCCTACCTATATACAACTCCAGCAGTGGTAAAGCCTCAATATAGCTTACACTGACACTTTGAATTAAAAACAAATCATAAGATGAATAGAAAGAAAAATTCCTATTCTTTAATGATACCTCAGTATTAAACAATTAGGAGCCTGGAGAAGGAAATAGCAACCAAATCCAGTATTGTTCCCTGGGAAATCCCATGGACGGAAGAGCCTGGCAGGTTACAGTCTATGGGGTACAAGAGTCCACAGGACTTGGCGACTAAACAGCAACAGGCGCATATATAAGGATGATTCATTCTGCTGTGCAATGGTAGTAGCAGACATTGGGAGCATGTATATATATTCCGGATTTTAAAAAATAATTAGGAGCCAAAATTATCGGTTGATTTTAGGACTTCCTTGGTGGCTCAGCTGATTTTAGAAGCCCAGAATAGCAGGATAACCTCCAGGATGCATCCATGAACGTCAGATCAGCCTTACCTGTTTAACATAACGGATCTGTGACACTCCATCAGTGAGCTGTACACAGTGCAACAGCAAAGAAGCTAGATTTTTCCCTTCCTCATCAGCCAAGGCTATACAAAACAAAACAAAAATTTCTTCAATGATTTCACAATATACAGATAAGAGTTTATTTCTGTTATGTGTTCTATAAAATTTAAACATTTATAAACAAACAAAACCCAGAAGAACTTAGACTGAAGATGTTGAAGAAAACCATTTTATATCCAAAACTGAATGTAAAGAACACGGAATAATTAAATTCCAAGAGTTTGAACCTTCTGTGATATGGAGTCCCAGAGATAAATAAACAATTTGCAACCTAGAAAAGAGATAAACAAGTCAGAAATCACTTACATTTCAAAGTTTCAAGGTCCTGATGACAAACGGTCAATGAAGTAACTTGTGTTTCTTTCTTCTTCTTTACACCCATTTTAAATAGAATTAACAGTAGTCACTACAAGAAAGAAGAGTTTTAAGACACTGCTTAAGGACTTCCCTGGTGGTCCAGTGGCTAAGACTCCATGCTCCCAATGCAGGGGCCTGGGTTCAATACTTGGTCAGGGAACCAGACCCCATACGCCACAACTAAGAGTGCGGCTCTGCAATGAAGACGAAAGACCCTGGTGCTGCAACTAGGATCAGCACAGCTAAACAAACAACAAACAAATAAATAAAAAGAATTTTTTTAAGAGACTGTCTTAATGTGCTGAAGAACTCTGTGTGTTGACACTTGGCGTCAGATAATTCTTTGCCACAGGGTATCACCCCAAGCACTGTAGGACATGGCCTCTGCCCACGAGATAGATGCCAATAGCATCCTTCCTCTGCTGCTGCTGCTAAGTCACTTCAGTCGTGTCTGATTCTGCAACCCCATAGACGGCAGCCCACCAGGCTCCTCCGTCCCTGGGATTCTCCAGGCAAGAACACTGGAGTGGCCTTCTTCTTCTAAGCTGTGGCAACCGAAAAAGGTCTCCAGTCATTGCCAAATGTCCCCTGGGGAGCAAAGTTGCCACAGGCTAAAACTACTGCCCTAAGGATTGCTGTTTTGAAAAACTTTTTTTAGACTCTTCAAGAAGAGTTTATTACTGAGGTTACTTTTACCTACCCAGTCTTTGTATTTTAAATACAGCAAAACTTCATTTTAAACAAATAAACCAGAACAGCTTTTCAAAAATATAGTAGGCCTACCTTGTGGGCTGCCGTCTATGGGGTCACACAGAGTCGGACACGACTGAAGTGACTTAGCAGCAGCACCTTATCTCTGTGACTTCTTGGACTGACAGATCAGGAGATCCTAACAAGCTGTATCTTGATTTCTGAAAAATATTTGATAGAGGAAACTTTCACATACTATCCCCGTGAGTTTGCTTTCAGCTTAATAAACAGAGTTTGTTTCAGCTAAAAGGATTCACAACAGACTGAACAAAGATACTCAAAGGATACACTCAGAGTACCACGTGGTCTGAAGACAAGTTGCTAGAGAAACGCCACATGGGGCTCTCTTCTTGAAGATTTTTAGTGGTGTTTATCATGTAGACATTAGAGGACATAATACAGCAAATTAAGAAAAGACACAGAGCTAGGAGCATCCAACAGAGTGCTGGATGATAGAATCAGGGTTTAAAAAGTGACCAATAAACCAGAAATACAGGATGGGGAGGAGGTAGGAGAAATAAAATGTGATTTGAAACAATTCAACATGTGGTTTGTGAGCCACAAGCCAATAGTACAACATGACTTAAAAACCACATTAGAAATCAGCTAGACCAAGGGATGGTCATCTTCACAGGTCAGGGAATGTATGGAGCATTAGGTGCTGTGCTAGTAGCCATAGCTATGATGGCGCTTCTAAGATTCCTTGATAGCTCAGCTGGTAAAGAATCTGCCTGCAATGCAGGAGACCCCAGTTAGATTCCTGGGTCAGGAAGATGTGCTGGAGAAGGGATAGGCTACCCACTCCTGTATTCTTGGGTTTTCCTTGTGGCTCAGCTGGTAAATAATCCGCCTGCAATGCAGGAGACCTGGGTTCGACCCCTGGTTTGGGGAGATCCCCTGGAGAAGGGAAAGGTTACCCACTCCAGTACTCTGGCCTGGAGAATTCCATGGACTTATAGTTCATGGGGTCGCAAAGAGTTGGACACAACTGAGACACTTTCACTTTCCAAGGAACAGCCAGATTTCTGAAGGTCCTGGAGAGCACCTCCCTTCAGAAAACAGTTCAGTAAACCAAAGGTGTTTGGCCTAGAGAAAAGAGGACAGGATGAGTGCCTTAAAAGAGCTGCTGTTGGAAGACTGATTGGGAGAAAGAGGAATAGATTTTATTCTGTAGTTTTCGGGGTTTTTTTCTTTTTTTGGCCACACTGCTGCACAGCTTGTAGGATCTCAGTTCCCTGGACCAGAGATTGAACCCAGGGTCACAGCAGTGAAAGCGCTGAGTCCTAACCAACGGACCACCAGGAAGTCTCCAGATGTCTTCTGTCTTAGATGGCTATAGAATTAGAAGATGTCAGTGCAAGCTTCAGGGAGGCCAATTACAGCTTAATACAAAGGAAGAAATCTATGGTTCAATTATAAAATGAGCTGTCTTTCAGAGAACTTTCCAACACTGAGAATATCCAAACAGAAATTCAATGAACCCTTTTAACCTGGATCCCTGCAATAAACTTCTAATTGGTCTCCAAATTTCCATCCTGCTTCTGAAGAGTCCATTCTTTTCACAGTCATCAAATCAACTTTTTTCAAATATAACTACTCTCTTGCTTAAAAATTTCTAAGGGCTTTCATTTATACTTAGAATAAAATATAAATTTGAGACTTTGGCCTTCGAGGCCCTAAATAACCTGGCCCTTCCTTCCTCTGCAGTTCATTTCAAATCAGTCTTCTCTTCACCATCTAGGGGACTTTGTATGTCCTGATATCTCTACTGTTAGGCTTATTCCACCAAATCTTTGCAAGGCCAACTCCTCACCATTCAGGTCTCTTCCCAAACATTACCTCTTCTAAAAAGCCTTCCATGGACACTATTTAAAATTCCACCACTTCTATTCACATATAGGTCATTTCTATTGCTTTATTTTCTTTATAGCACTTACTACTACCTGAAGTTACAAGAACTTGTTTATTTGCATATATGTCTCCCCTAGTAATAAATTCAATGAAGGTGCAGTTTAATCTGTTTTATTCACTGTTTTAATTATCAGTTCCCAAAACAGTACCTGGCACATATCAGGTCCTTAAAAATTAAAGCCTTCCATGGACACTATTTAAAATTCCACCACTTCTATTCACATATAGGTCATTTCTATTGCTTTATTTTCTTTATAGCACTTACTACTACCTGAAGTTACAAGAACTTGTTTATTTGCATATATGTCTCCCCTAGTAATAAATTCAATGAAGGTGCAGTTTAATCTGTTTTATTCACTGTTTTAATTATCAGTTCCCAAAACAGTACCTGGCACATATCAGGTCCTTAAAAATTCTTGGTGAATAAACTAATGAGCTAACAAACATTTATCAGTGATGTACTAAAAAGTATGTGTACTTTTAACAGCAGAAAAGTGGACTACTTGTCATCTTAAGTAAGTTCTGTATCCAAGTGACAAGCTAGTCCCGACACTGAGGAACCTACGGTCCCTCTGCAAAGTAAGAAATTAACACAGCAGTGAGATAGGAAAACCCACTTAACAGAAAATGGTAATAAAAACGAACACTGCTAGAAAGGCATCGACAAGGTAAAAATTTGAAAAGCGACATGATTAAATCAAGGGGAATAACACTAGGGATCACTTCCCAGGTAAGTCACCAATATACAAAGCTTAGAAGGGATGGAGATAGGCAAATGGGGAGACGATTCTGTGATGAATGGTGAGTAAATTTGCCGCAGAATTTTATCTTGGAACCCTTAAGACTGCACAAAGAGGTTTAGTGCTTATGCATGCTCAGTGGATGCCCAAAGGTTTGTCCTCCCAATAGTGGAAAATCTCATGCCCACCTTAAGGCACTCCTTAAGTGGCCAGAAGATGCTCAGTAAATTATACTCCTCCTGTGCCCCAGGGCTGCTTCCCTTAAGATTGCTGTTCCAGTGAAACCTACACCTTTCTGGCTGACTCCCACAAACATTCTGTGGACAATTTCCCAACCACGTGGAGTCTAGGGAATGACAAGTGGGGAGGCGGGGGGCGGGGGNGGCAGGAGGAGAAGGGGACAACAGAGGATGAGATGGCTGGATGGCGTCACGGACTCGATGGACATGAGTCTGAGGGAACTCCGGGAGTTGGTGACAGACAAGGAGGCCTGGCGTGCTGCGGTTCATGGGGTCGCAGAGAGTCGGTCACGACTGAGCGACTGCACTGAACTGAAGGAACAGTAGGCCTGCTTTCTTTCTCTCACTTGAATTCCGGACCAAGTCAGAAGCAAGTCAAAAGAGCAAGGCAGAAAAGAATACAAAATGTACTTTTACAGATAAAGCTGGTGTTGGTGAATGTTTCCTCTATCAGCAAGTTAGCTTCCAGAATGAGACAGATTTGCCAACCCAGTCACAGTTTGCATCTGGCAATCCTAACTCCTCCCTCAAGAGGGGCCCTGCTCTTGTAAAACTACAACATGAAAAAGTAAAGCTGTATTCTCATAGATAGGTGGCTCCCAAAAATAAAACAAAGAGGAAGGGCTGGCCAAGGCATGCTCAGCTTCTCTTTCCAAACTCATCAAGGAGACCAAGGTCCTCTTTCTCCTGTTCAAGGAGCTTGCTTAGCTCACTCCGTCTCTCCCACACTCCACCAAGGGCAAGGTCAGTATGCCCCCTTCCTACCCCACCTCATCAATAGACAACATCACCCCCACGTCTAGCTCCTGCTCCTTACAGGAAGCTCACCCAAAAGTGGCATCTGGTTAGGGTGTCAGATGCTCTAACTCTCCTTCCCACTCTTCCTTGGGCAGAGGTTTAATCTCTTCCAGCTTTATCCATTCATTTCTATACTCTTTGCATCAGTTGGGTCTCCATCTGAAGATCAGACTCTGGAGAAATACTCTCTGGATTAGGAACACATGAAAACACATATGGAGTCCCTCCAGCCAGCTCTGACTTCCAGAATCACAGAGGAAAAAATCAGTCTTGTTCTATCGTTTTGGAAACAGAAATTTACTTTCAGCTTCGGGGAAAGTTCTCAGTCTGGCTCTGCCATTTCCTTGCTCTGAGACCTCAACTCTTCAGTGTAGCCTAAGATCAGGTTTCTTTGTAAGACTGGAGTGTCAGTCATAGCATGGCTACCTTGTGTGCGTGTGCGCTAAGTCACTAAGTCACGTCCGACTCTTTGCAACTCCATGGACTGGGGCACGCCAGCCTCCTCTGTCCATGGGATTCTCCAGGCAAGAATACTAGAATGGGCTACCATGCCCTCCTCCAGGGGATCTTCCTGACCCAGGGATCACACCCTTGTCTCTTACGTTTCCTTACCGCCAGCACCACTTGGAAGCCCCAGCATAGCTGCCTTACAGAATACTTTTTTAAAGTTTTCTCAGGATGATATACCAAACACATAGGAGGTAATCAAGAAGTAATGGCTTCTTTGTATACCTGAAACTAATAAAATATTATACTACAATATAAAAAACTATGCTTCAACTACAAAAGAGAAATAATGGTTGTCATTTCCCATCTCTAATCTAATGTAGGGGAAGTTTCTCTCAGACAGCTTTATGGTAGTCTTGGTCCATCTAACTTTTGGATAAGTCTTTCCTCTCCTCTCTAAAGAAATCACACATCCTAAGTTTAAAAAAAAAAAAGCTACCCTTCGTTTTCCCTTCACAGAGCACCACTGAAGCTAGTGAGTGAAAGTCACTCAGTCGGGTCTGACTCTTTGCAATCCCAACCTATGGGATTTCCCAGGCAAGAATACTGGAGCAGGTTCCCATTTCCCTTCTCCGGGAGCTCTTCCCAACCCAGGGATCAAACTCAGGTCTCTCACATTGTGAGTGGATTCTTCACCAGCTGAGCCACACGGGAAGCCCATGTAATCCAAAGACCAAAACTGTCTCAAAGCCAACAGTCAATATGGCTGCTGTAGAAGACAGTGGAAGTCCTTAGGGGTTACGATTGCTATTCCAAGCCCCATCTTCTGACCTTGGTGTGACCTGGTGGGAACTAGCGGACCATACATCACTTCACTCTGTTCTCATAGAACAAGCAGTAGCTTATGCCATCACTGCTCTCCGTAAAGCTAAACCAGTATGAGTACTTGTCTGGGAATGGACAACATGCAGGTACCTCTATGACTTATTCTTTAAAGGAACAGCAGCTAGCCTAGGGCAGGGAGCAGTGGTGTTTAAGTAATGGTGGCTCAGTGGTAAAGAATCTGCCTGCAAGGCAGGAGACTTGTAGGAGACGTGGGTTCAGTCCCTAGGTCGGGAAGATCCCCTGGAGAAGGAAATGGCCGTGCACTCCAGTACTCTTGCCTTGAAAATCTCATGAGCAGAGGAGCCTGGCACAGTTCAGGGGGTTGCAAAGAGTCAGGTATGACTGGGTGACTCACCAACAGACAACAACACTCAATGAATGAATGACCCAGGACCAAACATTGATTCAAAGGGCTCCTATATAAACTGCATCGGGGAAAACGCCGTGTCGTTACTGTGATCGTTTTCTGCACGTCCATTTGACTTTGAGTAATAATTCCCTCAACACAACATAGAGAGAACTCTCTTTGTACAGCACTTCTGTGTGTCATAGACCTTTGTTTTTTGCCAGACTCCAAGGATATCTAATCA
Organism: Oreotragus oreotragus; assembly: GCA_006410675.1. Taxonomy (NCBI): domain Eukaryota; kingdom Metazoa; phylum Chordata; class Mammalia; order Artiodactyla; family Bovidae; genus Oreotragus; species Oreotragus oreotragus. The sequence goes on from SJYX01020136.1 coordinate 298,828, forward strand.
ATTCTATTACAACAAATGCCCTAATCACAAGGATTTGCCAGTTGGATTTGTGTCCTTAAAATAGCATTTTTTCCTTTGGTTTGCATTATAATCTCAGGGAGAATTTAGTTTTATTATAATGCTGTGGCTTTAGTTTTAATATGTGTCATTCTCCTAAGAAGATAAGTTTAGACTCTTTTTGTAATGCAGATTCTCAACCCCTAATTTACATGTTGTCAAGTTGGGGTTCTAGTATACTGTACTTGAATTTCTTAAAGCATGGCACACCTGAATTAGCTTTGGGGATAAAAGGAATACAGAGAAAATTGTAAGCAAAACATCTGATACAGTTTTACTTGCAAAGTTTAAATTTTCTGAATGGGATCAAGATGGCAAGGCTTGAAATGTGGCTGAAGGGAATAAGAGAACTATGGTAAATGCCTACATATCTGAAAGTGGTAGTGGCGAAGGTCTTTACCGTATTTCCTGGTGAATTTCTCCTTAGATATTTCCACATATGGACACACACATTGGAGAGACCTAGTGGAGAATTTCCCTGTCTCTTCCCTAGAATCATTACTGTCCCATACATTCTTCTGTTATGTGATAATGGCCATTCTTGCCAGCATTCCCTTTTTACAGTAGATTTTGCTTTAACTTTACCAAACAAGAAAAAGGATTGAATTTAAAAAGCAGTGTAAGTCTGCTGGCTACTGTGAGAGGGCCTGTCCTCAAATCTCACCCCTTTGATCCTACAGAGGCCTCTCACTCCACCGTCCAGGTTTGCTTTGTCTTCTGACCCACAGAGCAAACCTTCATCCAGCACCCGCAAGAGGCTGGGGTAGGGGGCACTTCGGTCAGTCTGAGTGGGGGTGGGGGATGCTCTCCCTGCCCTCACTGAGCTTACAGTCCAAGGAATGTTTGATTAAATAGTCAGATAATAGAGCCCATGACAGGATCCAGGTCGGAGGCTTTGTACTCCTCTATCTTTGGACTCCAGACCCACCAGGCTCCTCTGTCCATGGGATTCTCCAGGCAAGAATACTGGAGCTGGTTGCCATTTCCTCCTTCAGAGGATCTTCCCAACCCAAGGATAGAACTCATGCCTTCTGCATTAGCAGGCATATTCTTTACCCACTGAACCATTGGGGACGCCTCAATTTGTCCTATATTTTGTCCATATTTGTCTTTCTAGAGTTTTCTTCGTTAAAGCCACACCAAATAAGGTTTAAGCCTCTTCTGCAAGAAGTTGCAGGTTTTTTAAAAACAGCCACCTTCTCCTTCTGAGTGATCTCTCCTTTAGGCTAAGTAGACTCAGCTCTTTCAAACCCC
>SJYX01020140.1:0-10954 GCA_006410675.1 Oreotragus oreotragus
GTCCATTGGATTTTCCAGGCAGGAGTACTGGGGTGGGGTGCCATTGCCTTCCCCGCCATATAGTGTCTAGAAAAGAATAAATACACAGTGTAACTTAGACAATTATTCTGTAGAGGTAACAGTAGTGCCAAGAGTACTACTAGTAGTATTTAATGACCTAAAATCAAAAGTAAATTCTAGGAAGAAAATATTATCAAAAAAAATTTTTTAAGTACATTTTAGCAAAGCAGCTACATTTTAAAATAGAGGAAAATTCTATAGTTTAGGGAAATAACATGAATCAAATGTTTAAATTTTAAGACAAAAGAAGAAAACTAAGTTATTAAGATTATTTTCTATTAAATAATTATTCACCACAACTGGGTTTTTGATACCCTAAACAGTATCCATTCACTTCAAATAGTACCAAAAATACCACAATGTCACATTTATAACCAAAGTATTTAAATGACATTAAGTATGGCATACGATAGCTTTAGAGTGATACAGAAATATGAAAAAAAATTATGTCATGTCTGAAAAACAGGAAATTGTTTCATTGAAAAATTAAACTTCCACAGATAGGTTTACTTTCCATATATCATAATTTAGCATATGCTAAAGATGTATAAAAAGCATCATTCTACATATATATCATGATATAAATATTAATTAAAAATAACATCTTCATAGAGATATCATGCTGATATAATAAAAAGGAAAACATGTGTTTCTTACATTAACAATAGCTGACACCTAAGCGGCATTACACTTTTGAAGAAATAGCAGGCAAATGACGAAAGTTTGTGTTGGTGTCTGATACACAGTGATAAATAAGATAAATATCTTATTGCCTAAAACATTTTGAAAGCAATGCCAGAGTACCAATAGAAACACCCAGATAAAATAGGTTTTGCAAAGGATTTAATTCAACCTTTGATGTTGAGACAGTCTTCCCCTTGCCTTTGCTTGATTAAGCAGTATAATAGCTGGTATCACCCTATCAAAGGAATCAATAGAACAGTCCACTATACAGCTCAGCCACGAAGGTCAGCAGTGTTTGCAGAGCCACTTCCCAAACCCTTCTGCAGCAGGCACACTGGACCACCACACAGTACACTGCTCCAGATTATTAAATATTTAGCCTGGTCTGTCAACTTGTTTGGTTCCTAAATACATGTGAAGTCTCCTACTTTATCCTTTTATGGATAAACACAAGGATTTAGAAAGTAAAAAGCACACTTCTTGAATCTGTTATGCTGTTTAAAAGTTGGATGACACAACTTATTTATTCCAGTCATTACTTTTAGTTAAATCAATAACCTCTTTCTCATTCACATGGCATGAAATAAGGAGAGATCTGCACATATTAGTTTCTTTCATGTAATAACCCAAAGAAGTGATTTCTTTCATGTAATCAACTGAAAAAGGAAAGCAACATTGCTGAGTCAAGTACACTTGTTAAAACCCCTCTGGGAGTTCTTATGCCCCCACTTCCACCACCTCAATGCAGATAGAGTCATTTAGCAGGCATAAAACTCTTCCTACATAAATGGCATTTAGAGAGAGGGACTTCCATTTCATATATATATAATTTCTGGATCTCCTGAAGAATATAAAATATTTTTATCCCCAAGTTTTGTCACTTGTATTATCACACATAATAGGAGAGGTCCTGGTGTCCTGATTCCTGGACTTTGTGCAAGTTACCTTGCTGCTGCTGCTGCTGCTAAGTTGCTTCAGTTGTGTCCAGCTCTGTGCGACCCCATAGACGGCAGCCCACCAGGTTCTCCCATCCCTGGGATTCTCCAGGCAAGAACAATGGAGTGGGTTGCCATTTCCTTCTCCAAGGTATGAAAGTGAAAAGTGAAAGTGAAGTCTCTCAGTCATGCCCGACTCTTAGCGACCCCATGGACTGCAGCCCACCAGGCTCCTCCGTCCATGAGATTTTCCTTCAAGAGTACTGGAGTGGGGTGCCATTGCCTTCTCCGGTTACCTTACAAGGCAAAAGGAAATTAAAGCAGACGGAGTTAAAAGTTGCTAGAGTATCCTAGATTACTCAAGTGGGCCCAATGTAATCACATGCGTTCCCGAATGTGCAAAGGGGATACAGAAGAGTATCCCTTTATTCTGACTCAGCCAGAGTCAGAATAAAGATATGTAAAAGACTCAGTCAGCCATTGCTGGTTGTGAAGATGGAAGGGAGCTGTGAGCCACGGGTTGTGGACAGCCTTTAGAAGATGGAAAAGCAAAGAAAACATCTGTCCCCACCTTCTAGAAGCTCCAGCAAAAAATAGCCCTGCAGACACTTTGATTCTAGCCCCGAGAGATTCATTTCAGACTAGATTCATTTCAGGTTATGATTCGTTTTAGACTACAAGACTACAAACTTGGGTTGTTTTAAGCCACAAAGTTTGTAGTAACTTGCTGGAGCTGCAATAGGAAACTAACAATTGAATTAAGAAATGAAGTTTAAATGTAATCAAATACTCCATCTTTCCATAACTTTTTAAGATAGCTAATCAATCATTCATATAATTTTTCCCAGAGGTAGACTTTCTAAGCTCAGAATATTTACAAAAAAGTTAACAAGAAAAATTATGATGCTGATCACTAATCCTCACTCTTAAAAGTACAAATAGAATTGCCAAGCAATATCAAGGTTGTTTATTTCTTGTTCATCACGTAAACCTGTAATGTATGACAATTAGTGTCATCTTAAGAAGAAAAGCATTTGTATATATTATTAAATATGAACAATATTAGTCTGGCTATGAAGATAAAGCAACCTTATAAATTACCTTACTAAATAACCATTCAGTGTGATTAACCTGTTTCCTTCTAAATTCTGCATATAATACTGTCAGAGACAAACCACTTGGAAAATATTCCAGTTTTACGGTCCATGAAAAAGAAAAAGCAAACTGTTACTTTTAGTGTTTTCACTAGGAAGCAAGCAGAGATAATTTCTGTGCCATGACAAAGTATTAAGAGTCAACCATCTCAGAACATCCACATACCAAGGAATTATTATTCAAGTCCATCTTCCCAGCGAATGGCCCCCACGTGGTTCCCACTGGAAGCTGCTGCCGACTCTGAATTTTTCGCTCTCCATCTTTCTGAAACACCTCCAGCTCTCCTGCAGACAATGAGCACATGAGCATTTAAGTACTTTCACTTATGTTTTACCGACAGCTGACTCTTTTTGCATGTTTGGCCTACATGCACAATATTCTCAGGATTCATATAACGAGAATTGATTATGTTCATCACAACTGATCTTGGTATCCTGAGAGGATAATAAAACTTGTCCTTTTAACTGTATTCACATTTAGTCCAATTTCTTTCTTGAGTTTTTGCACACTTATCGTCTATTGTAGGGCTTACCAGGTGGCTCAGTGGGTAAAGAATCTACCTGCAATGCAGGAGACGCAGGCAGACCTCGATTTCCATCCCCGTATTAGCAAGATCCCCTGGAGGAGGGCATGGCAGCCCACTCTAATACTCTTGCCTGGAGAATATTGCTCCTTGAATGGACAGTGGAGCCTGGTGGGCTGCAGTCTATAGCGTTGCAAAGGGTCAGACACGACTGAAGTGACTGAGCATGCATGCACACACGTCTACTGTAGTCAATTCTATTCAGTAAATCCTTAAGAACCAGAAATGATAACCCATCTTCAAAAAGCACTGATACAATGTAAAATCAGACAGGGAATATTAGGACAATAGCTCAGAGTTAAAATTCCTACATTTGATCACCAATGTAAGTAAAACATTGCAATTACAGATATATATTAAGTGAAGTGAAGTGAAGTGAAAGTCGCTCTGTTGTGTCCGACTCTTTGTGACCCCATGGAATTCTCCGGGCTGCTCCCAACCCAGGGATTGAACCAAGGTTTCCTGCATTGCAGGCAGATTCTTTACCAGCTGAGTCACCAGGTAAACCCAGGAATATGGGAGTGGGTTGCCATTTCCTACTCCAGGGGATCTTCCCAGGTCAGGGATTGAACCTGCGTCTCTTGCGTCTCCTGCATTGTCAGGCGGATTCTCTACCACTGTGCCAGCTGGGCTTCCTAAAAAGATATATACCTTAGGCCATAACTCTACTACAGTGATTTAAGACTTTTGTGAACAACATGGAGAGTTTTTTTTAAGTGCTTGGCGATTTCCTGAAATTACTACTAGTTTCAGTGGATAGGACAACTACATGTGCAAACAGTGGAGGTGTATGTTTTCCCAAATAAAAAAACAATGTTCAATCAAAGTTGTTATGCTTTCACATTTGGTGCTTTAGACAAGACTTTATGCTACAAGTTTGGACAAAAACCCTTCAAAAGCAGGCACTTTAGGTTGATATTCTCCTTTATTTCTTCCCAATTATTACTTTGTGATCATTATATAGAAATAGGAAATAAAGACAGTATTCAATGGCATACAGTAGGAATCAATCAAAAGCTCACTTAAGAAATAAATGAATGGATTAATAAAAAATATATAAATGAAGCCTTCAAAATGTCAAAGATGGCCATTAGACCTAAACATTGTTTGGGATAAATAAAAAAAGAAATATCAATCAGGAACTGGAGACCTTCTCTTTAAGTAATTAAATCTATGACATTCATGTTCTGGGATTATTTCCATACTATATTATCACACTAAATTTTTTAATATTTCAAAATGTTAATCATAATAATGTAATTTGTTATTTTTAAAATAGAATTTTATCTCAACCTGTTCAAGACCAGACCTGAAAATGGAAGAAATAAAATAGGAAGCAATATGAATGTTAACCCATATACAATAGATAGCTGAGGAAAGTTCTAAATAAAACAGAATATATTCACTTGCTTCACTCAGTATGACACTGGGATCTAAAAAGATATTATACAAATCAACTTACTACAAAACAGAAAGAGACTCACAGACTTAGAGAATGAACTTGCAGTTGCAAGCAGGTGAGGGGGAGAAGGACGTGAGAGTTTGGGATTAACACGTTACACACTTGTATATTTGAAATGGATGACGAACAAGGAACTACTGTAAAGGACAGGGAACTCTGTTCAGTGTTATGTGGCAGCCTAGACAGAGGGGGATTTGAGGGAGAATGGATACACATATATGTATGGCTGAATCCTTTTGCTGTTAACCTGAAACTATCACAACGTTGTCAACTGGCTTAATTTGTTTACCTTAATACAAAATAAAATGTTTTAGAAAATCAAAATGAATTCAGTAATTACACTTTGCAAATGATGTATAAGTCATGGTAGGTGATACGAAATATTTGCTTTAATTTTACCTTAGTTCCCATCAAGTTAATAACTAAATTTAAATATACAGCTTTAATCTTGATGCTTTTAAAGGCAACACCATAGAAATAGAGTTTTCAAATGATAATTTTCTCCAAATATATGCCCAGGACTGGAATCGCTGAATCATATAGTAACTTTATTTTTGGTTCTCTAAGGGATATCCTTACTATTTTCTATAGCTGCTGTACCAATTTACATTCTCACTGTGTGCTGCTGTATGCACTCAGTCATGTCCGACTCTTTACAGTGCTATGGACTGTAGCCTGCCAGGCTCCTCTGTCCGTGGGGTTCTCCAGGCAAGAATACTGGAGTGGGTTGCTATTTCCCTCTCCAACCATCAGTAGTGTAGGAGGGTTCCTTCTCCCCCACAAACTATAATTCAAAAAGATATGCACCCCAGCGTTCACTGTGCTAAGTCGCTTCAGTCATTGCTGACTCTTTGTGACCCTATGGGCCATAGCCCACCAGGCTTTTCTGTCCATGGGGTTTCCCAGGCAAGAATACTAGAGTGGGTGGCCGTTTCCTTCTCCAGGGCATCCTCCCAACGCAGGGACTAAACCTGCATCTCTCACATCTTCTGCACTGGCAGTCGGCTTCTTTACCACTAGTGCCAGCAGTACTGTTTACAACATTTGAGATGCGGANTCCATGGGGTTTCCCAGGCAAGAATACTAGAGTGGGTGGCCGTTTCCTTCTCCAGGGCATCCTCCCAACCCAGGGACTAAACCTGCATCTCTCACATCTTCTGCACTGGCAGTCGGCTTCTTTACCACTAGTGCCAGCAGTACTGTTTACAACATTTGAGATGCGGAAGCAACCTAAGTATCCACAGACAGACAAATGGGTACAGAAGATGTGGTGCATGCATACAAGGAAATATTACTCAGCCATAGAAAAGAAGGAAATAACATTATCTGCAGTAAAATGAATGGACCTAGAGAATATCATACTAAGTGAAATGTCAGACAAATATATAATATTGCTTGTATGTGGAATCTTAGAAACGATGCAAATAAACTTATGTAGAAAACAGAAATAGACTCATAGACATAGAAAACAATTATGGTTACTAAAGGGGAAGGAAGGAAGAGGGGATAAATTAGGAGTTGGGGATTAAAATCACACTATTAACATGTATATATGGAATCTAAAAACATGGTACTGACGAAGCTATTTGCAGGGCAGGAATAGAGACGCGGATGTAGAGAATCTACTTGAGGACACGGGAGGAGAGGGTGGGACAAACTGAGAGAGTGGCAAGGAAACGGATACATTACCATGTTAAAAAGACAGCTAGTGGGAAGTGGTTACATAACACAAGCAGCTTAGTCTGATGCTCTGTGATGACTTAGAGGGGTGAAATTGGGTGGGGGGGAGGTTCTACAGGTGCGTGCTAAGTCACACCAGGCCTTTCAGGCCCCATGGACTGTAGCCCTCCAGGCTCCTCTGTCGATGGGATTCTCCAGGCAGAAATACTGGAGTGGGTTGCCATGCCCTCCTCCAGGGGATCTTCCTGACCCAGGGATCAAACCTGCAGTTCTCAAGTCTCCTGCATTAGCAGGCAGGTTCTTTACCTCTAGTGCCACCTGGGAAACCTCCATATAGGTATACTTGTGGCTGATTCATTTTGTTTTATGGCAGAAACCAACAACATTTTAAAGTAATTATCCTCCAATTAGAAAGAAAAAACAAACCTGCAGTTCTCAAGTCTCCTGCATTAGCAGGCAGGTTCTTTACCTCTAGTGCCACCTGGGAAACCTCCATATAGGTATACTTGTGGCTGATTCATTTTGTTTTATGGCAGAAACCAACAACATTTTAAAGTAATTATCCTCCAATTAGAAAGAAAAAAGAACACTATTATGTATAAAACAGATAATCAACAAGGATCTACTACTGTATAGCAGAGGGAACTGTACTCAGTATCTTGTAGTAACCTATAATGGAAAAGACTCTAAAAACGAACACACACACACACACATATATAACTGAATCATTTTGCTGTGTATCTGATACTAATACAACACTGTAACTCAATTATATTTCAATAAATTTTTTAAATGATAGCAATATCATCAACCTGAATTCAATATCTTATTTATCTACTTTGTATCACCTTTTTTAATGGTTAGAAGACAGACATCCTTTTCCATGCTTTTATTGCTCAGCCCCAAAACCGGAATAACATATATAAGCAACAATCCACTAAAATATTGTGTAATGGTTAAATTTTGCCCATTATGAACATAAATGTATCTGTATCTGAATGATGACGATGGACTGGAAATAAGAATTCCATGTTCACTGTAAAAATTTAAATTCAAGAACTAAACCACCAGCCTTTCTTCTTTTCATGCTTCCATCCTTTCTCATTTGTCAATTACAATAAAAATGGAAGTATTCATTCAACCTATTAAATGAAGACAGACATACACTTCTCTTGTTTTTCATTCTTATGTATCAGTAGCTAAAGATGATCTGTAATGAGGCAAATGGATCCAAAAAGATTCAGTAAGTCTGAGCTTCTTAAATATTGCTTTATAAATAAAAACTTGCTTGAATTAACATATTAATGCTTAAAAGTATTGAACTCCAAAGCCTACTTGTAGTTCAGGAAATATGGAACAATAATAATTTGTTTTCTGCATGCAGAATAACAAACCCATTTCTGAGATTTCCCCCTGAAAATATATTTCAACCTCATACAAACCTTTTGATTAATGAGTTGAAATCAGAAACTTGTATAGGAAATCCTCAAAGATCGAGCATAGCCAACAATTTCTTATGACATCAAAAAGGGCTCAGTGGGAAATATCCCTTATCATATGCCTGCAGTTTCATATTGATAATGCAGTTATTTAAATTTGGGGGATAATTTTTCTATTTGATAGTTCTTATTTTTCAATCATACATTTTAAACAATTTCCTTACCATTTACCCTTTAAAGACAAAATACTTTTCTTCAGCTAAGAATATTCTTTTCTGCATAAAAATAATGCCTAAATAATTTGTTGTTTTTACATACTAAAAAAAAAAAATGTCATGTCACATTTCAAGTGATACCAGAGGAATCATGAAAATCTTTGAAAACCCTTTAAAAATGTTATTCATCCTCTCTTTCTTCCACTGACATTTTTCATGTGAAAAGGGTTCAGAGTCAGTCAAACAGTGACTTCTTATCTATACCTGTGGATTTACAAGCAGGTCTGTCTTTTAATGGATTAAGAACTACAAACTTAGGGCAAACCATGAATTGATACCCAAATATCTCCAAAGTTTCCGAGGTGTCTTTGACTATGCATTAAAATGTTAAGCAGGACAAAAATAGGTTTATGAGCTCTTAAAGATGGCTATAACAGAAAGTCCAGCAACTGTTCAAGCTCTCAAGTCAATCTCTCCAAGTGTGTTAGACAAACTGGCAGATCTCAGGCAAATCTCAGTCTTCTTTCTAGTCTATCAAGACGTTAAATGTTATTTTGAAGTCTGTGAAATTCTTTCTGCTGCTGAAACAGTTAAATAAAAATATTCATTTATTCAGAGCAGCTTTTCAGAAAACTGGGCTTCCCTTGTAGCTCAGTCAGTAAAGAATCTGCCTGCACGACAGAAGACCTGAGTTTGACCCCTGGATTGGAAAGATCTGCTGGAGAAGGAAATGGCAACCCACTCCAGTATCCTTGCCTGGAAAATTTTATGGACACAGGAGCCTGGTGGGCTGCAGTCCATGGGGTTGCAAGGAGTTGGGCACGACTGAGTGACTAATACTTACTTTCAGAAAACTGCAAGCATGTTGCAAAATAATTAGCATTTATACACTACCATCCCTACATAGTTTAATGACAGCAACAGAAATATGATGGAAGCTTTATTTCATTTGGCATACATGTTGCTTTTGAGTATAATATTTTTAATTTTTTCAAACTCTAACAAGAGTCATGAAATAGAGGAAATACCATGTATTACAATAAGATTACATTTTAGTTCCTCTATCAAATAGTCAGTTGATGGCCATGAATAAATTCTACATTTTATGAATCTTTGGTTTGTCATTGTTAAAGGGGTTTGTCACTTACTACTTAATATGGTGTCCATGACACCATGATTTTCTTTCTCCAGAAGTAATATATTATGAGACTAGAAAGAACACTAAGATGGCAGGTCAAAGACTCAGGTCTTAGAACTAGCTTATCATAAAAGGAATGTTTGACTTGAAAAGATGAGAGATTTCAAAATAAAGAAAGCAAAGTTCCCTTTTCATTGGATTTGCTTACTCATTCTTTTTTTGCATCCATTCATTAGCTTATTCATTCATTTATTCTACTAATATTTATTAGTTACACTCAGGCATAAAGCAATAAGCAAAACAAACTTAGAGCCTGGATAAATCTGAGGAAATGTAATCCATAAGGTTTGGGAAGTTGAAGTCACAGAATTTAGTATTACTTTTAGATTTTAGGAATTAGAAAAGGAAAAATCCAGCAATGATGTTCTGGGTATCTGGCAGGGGCAAATGGGTCAATGGCCATATACCTATTGCAATAAGGCACACAGGGAAAAAAAAAGATTTAAGGTTAAGATGAGGAATCATAGCTTGGAAATAATGGGGCCAAAGTGGCTTTGTAAGGAAGGCAAGAGGTGATTTGGGGTGGGTTAGGTGGCCAAGCCTGTGACTTGGAAGCAAGGTCTTGACTAGAGTGAAAAATGTTGGCATTTATTTGTTAAGACTAGCTTGTATATGGTAATAAAATTCATAGAATTGTTGATCTAGAAGAGAGTGTAACATGATAAAACAATAAGATTGAGGATAGAGTTCCAAGAATTTTCAAAAGACAGAGAGATAGAGGAGCAGGCACAAAATATTTGGGGAGTGTAAGGGAAGTGTAAGAAAACGGAAAAAAGGGAAGAAACTGGACATGGTACCATAGCATCCAATGGATTGATTGAGAATTTAAAGGAGGAAAGATCAATCAAGTAACCTGAAAATTTATGTAAGTAAGAAAAGGACTGGGAAAATTCCTTTTGATGAGATGGAGACCATGGGTGTCTCGGATGAAAGGAGTGTTTTAGAAGGAGGCCAGCACACGGATTAGAGTAGGTTCAAAATCAAATTGGAGAAAAGTGGAACAAGTTATGTGATCCTGAGTATCTAATAAAATTTACTATTTCACCACAAAGAAAATGAAGCACTTCTAAGAGCATGTCCACATACTTCCATCAGCACATCTAGCCATTCAGTGTCTGTGATCACATTCCTTCTTTAACACCTCTATCCAAAACACTCTCCATACCTTGATTTTTGTCTTTCTTTTAAATATCTCCTGGATTCACATTTCTTATCAGCATTTCCCAGTTTTGTTTGTTTGCTTGTTTGTTTTCTATCAACTCAGATGTAGAGGACCAACCAGCCTCAATTCACTCTACAGCTCTGATTTGGGCTCCAAATCCTTGCCAAGATAAACTTGCTTAAACTCCACTTTCATCATGTTATTCATTTGTGCAAGTCCCTTCACTGCTTCCTTTAGACCATCCGACTTGAACATCTATGCCTGAATCCTAATACCACCTCAGCGTTACTCCACGGAGTTTGCTTGACTGCCTATTTGCTCTCCAGAGCTTCTTCTCTCCAGTCAAGTAACTCTTTCTTGTCATACCTTCCTCCTCATCTA
>SJYX01020142.1:0-13520 GCA_006410675.1 Oreotragus oreotragus
GATGGGAAATACAAACTTCTGAGAACCTGCCTTCCCTTGTCCTAAGCATTAGAGACATACCCGAAGAGCCACAGATTAGGCCAGAGCTGCTCCCAAAATCTGGTCCTGACTCATCCAGGTTGGGTTTGACTGGGTCCCTGAGATGCGATTTCTCATAAGTATCTTTAGTTCCTGCCACAACTCCAAGCCCAAACCTGCCAAAGATGCCTTTTTCTGTCTTGTTTTGTTTCAGTTTGATGCTGAACTGTGTGAGCATGTGAGAAACAATGGGATAGGCGCATGTCGCTGCTGGAAACTTTACGCTTTGTTCCACTTCGATCGGATTCTTATAGAAAAGCCCGCCGTGTGTCGGGGGAGAAGAGGAGACTCAAGTCATTGTCAAGTTGCCTTGGACTTCCTGCTAAGCAACCCCTGAGTGGGGACCAGGTTGTGCGGTGGGGGGTTTAGGTTGAGGGAGCCAGACACAGGGCTCTTCCTGTCTTATTTTTCTTGGGAAACCTATTTTAAAATTTTAAAAAATCTTTTATTCAGCCATCTGGCTGCACTGAAAGGGATCTATCTGTCTTTGTTACACTGGCATGAGGTGGTGAAAATTGGAAGGATGAAAATTGGAAATTTGAACCCCCAAGAACACATATTTCAAACTGTGGAGATCTGTGGTTTGTGATCTCTCAGCAAAATTAAGAAATGGTGAAATCCAGATGAAAAAAATTTCAGTTCACAGATAAAGAAGCAAACATGATTTTCAAACCACACCCTCATCAGCGGCAAATTGGAAGGATGAAAATTGGAAATTTGAACCCCCAAGAACACATATTTCAAACTGTGGAGATCTGTGGTTTGTGATCTCTCAGCAAAATTAAGAAATGGTGAAATCCAGATGAAAAAAATTTCAGTTCACAGATAAAGAAGCAAACATGATTTTCAAACCACACCCTCATCAGCGGCCTTGTAATCAGATGTGCCCCATGTGTGCTGAGATGTCACAGGGAGCTGCTAGGTCCAGCCCAGACCACGATCGTCCCAACCCTTCTGGAGGTACAAGTCAGGGAGCTGAAGCCAGCGGCAATTACATAAGCTCAGGTGTTTTCGTTAAATATTCTGTTCAACAAATAGTTAAAATTTCACGCAATGAGTGACTGGTGGCCCCAAGATGGGGACTGAGGAGTTGGAAATTTCCATGAAACTGGCAGTTGCTGATGACCCTTGGTGATGAACCCAGGGGAACAGGGGCCAAAGCCCCTGTGCATAGGAAATCTTGGAGGAGAACTGAGCTAGGAGCTGGGGTCCCTGAGTACGGGTCTGAGACTGCAGACAGGGAGCAGCATGGAGATGAGGAAGGGAGAAAGGAAGCAACGGGCTGAGCCCAGGTCTGGTGGACTGTGGGGCTGTGTACCCTAAGGCCAAGGAAGAGCCTGAACAGATGAATCTGGAGCAATTCCTGAACCAGGGCTTCATGAGAACATCCTGCCCTGGGCACTTCAAACAGCCCGGCAGGAGCACACTGGAGACAGGCCTGAGGAAACACTGAAGTAGGGGGGCTTCAACCCTTTAATCCCAGCCTGGTCCTCTGCAAAGGAACAACGTCAGCACAGACAGCTGAGAGACAAATATCACCAAGAGCGCCTGGCACTTCACTAAAACACAGGTTTGATTACAAATGGAGGACATAGGAGACATCTCTGAAAAGTGAAAGAGCCTCGTGATGGCGGTCTTGAGGGGCAGAGCTAGGCAAGTGAACCCCTACTCCCCACTGCGCTCTCCGGAACCCGACACATCGAGCTGCAGAGCCGGAACGCGAGCCTGCACCCCCCCGCCATGCAGACATGGGACGGGTCTGGTCCTCTGCTGCTGACCCTGAGTGTCCCTTCCTCCTGGGCACGTCAGGTCAAACGAGGCCCCTGACCTAGAGCAGCCAGCCCTGCGTCTGGCACCTAGCCAGCGCATGGATACCATTAGCTAGCATCCATGTTGCCCTCATTATTGATATTGTTGTTATTTTTTATCAGCCTCTGTCCTGGCTCTTGGAGGAGGAAATGGCAACACACTCCAGTATTCTTGCCTGGAGAATCACATGCACGGAGGAGCCTGGCGGGTTATAGTCCCGGGGTCACCAAGAGTCGGACAGAACTGAGCGGCTAAACAACAGCTAGCCCTGGCCGCCCCCATGCCGCTCAGGGCAAGGTCTGACTCTTCGTTTTTCCAACACAAGAATGCACGTCTTTCACCCACGCTCCTGACCCATGGCTACGCGTGGCTGGGTGGGGGCAAGGCAGTCACAGGCTCACGTGCAGGAGACACTTCTGCACGCCTCACGTGTGCAGGCCCCGTGAGAGTCGCAGCACCCAGCCCAGTGGATGGCAAAGGAGCGTCCAGTGCCTTTTAGGCTCAAAGTGACTCCCTCCTATCACCACAGCCCCTCCCCATCCCAACACCTCCCTTCCATCCCTCCATGGCTGATGGTTGCTTCTGAGACACTCTGGGCGAAGGGCTAACCGGTGATGCGGATGTGCAGCCAAACCCGTGGAGACTCCGGCTCTGCTACTGTCACACGCACGGCTCAGGAGCGTGCTGACCTTGACTTTTCTCGTACACAAAAGAGGAACATCAGTCCCTTGCGGGGACGGTCTGTTAGCATGTATTGTGTGTTGGGCACGAGGAAGGATGCAGTGAAAGGTAGGTCTGTACCTTTCCTTGCACTAAGGCGCCAGCCCTGCCCACCTCCGGGGCAGTCCCTTTACCCTACTCTGTGAGCTCCGGACGAGGAACCACAGNGGGACGGTCTGTTAGCATGTATTGTGTGTTGGGCACGAGGAAGGATGCAGTGAAAGGTAGGTCTGTACCTTTCCTTGCACTAAGGCGCCAGCCCTGCCCACCTCCGGGGCAGTCCCTTTAACCTACTCTGTGAGCTCCGGACGAGGAACCACAGACAAGGAGATCAGGGCTCGGCGAGGTACACAGGCTTCCCTGGGTCCCCAGTGTGGTCTGTGGCAGGTGGGCATTCACCACGGGTCCAGGGATTCTTCAAAATTCTGTGGATTCTCATCCCTCCCCTTCCTAGGCCAGCTGCCCTGTCTTGAACCTGGCCTCTGGGGAGAGAGAGGAGCCCAGCGCTGGGCCAGGGAGTCACCTGCCCTAGGAAGCAGCTCTGCTTTGGGTGAACAGAGATGAAGGCCGGGGGACGGCACGGGACAGGCACCTGAGTCCTGTTCGGCTTTTCTGAAGGGCGAGGAGGAGGCAGAGGAGACAGGGGCTGGGAGAAGCAGGGGAGAGCCTAGCAGAGTTCACAGACTCATTCATTCTTTGATAATTCATCATTCAAGCTAGGACATTTTGAGAGAGGACACTGGTGGCGATTTTGTTGGGACAACGGGCAGACACCGGCACTGTTTGGGCAGATCCAGGTGGACTGTGACTCCACTGTTAAGAACGCTGATCACCGATGTCCTTGATTGCCCAGAGGATGTCCTCCTTGATTTCCCTCTTTGGGAACCTTTGGATTCAGAACCTCTCCTTTCTGGGACCCAGACTCCAGGTTCTCACTCCTTGGGTCTTCCCGAGTGCAGACCAGGCTTTCAGAGGTCAGCTGGGGGCTCCGTGAGCCTCACTCTTTGGGAACTGGACTCTCCAGAAAGGTTTAATGACAGGGTCTAGCTCCTGTCCTCCCGCCACTTGAGAACATGGGCCAGGAAAGTACCTTGTGGACTAGGACTGATAGGTTATACAAGCCTACAGCGCTTTAAGAAAGGAAAAAAGAGTAGCCAATCGATGCATACTGTTATTGTCAATGTGTCCTGATTTCAGAAACATAAGGGCTTTTGTGTGTTTTTTTTTTTTTTAACTCTTATTAAATCAAGGAACTCTCCTGCTATCCTCTAACTTCTTTCTTCATACTCAGGGAGGATGAGACCCATTAACTACTGGGTTTTATGTACACAAGACCGGTAAGTATACTTGTGACCACGATTTACAAGAAAAATTGCATTTGACATTGTGAAACACTCACAAACACATATACGTGCAAATTGTTCTTCCCTTTCATAAGTGTGATGTATGCCTGCCTGTGTTTTCCAATTTATCTTTTTTTTTTCCTATTTGATGCTGTTTCATTTTTTAAAGTTGCTATTTCTGACAGGGTGTACTGACATTACAGCCAGAGTTTGCTCAGCATTTCTTCCAAATTGTTTCTCATTTGAGATCTGAAAATACCCCGGAATCATATAGGGCAGAATTCGATCTGAAGCCTCTGCCCACCACCTCTTGCCTGGGGCTCCTCTCTGCAGAGGGCAAGGAAGACTTGTCTGAAGTCAAACAGCCCAGAATCAGATCAGGCCTCCCCGAGTTCCAACTCTGGGACACAAAGGCCTGTGCTTGGCCCTGGTGCCTTGTCCATTACGCGTGAGAGGGCTGTTGAGCAGATAAGAAGACTGTGTCTAGGAGGTACTGTCAGGTCCTTTTAGGCGCGGGCTGCCCTGGAGACGCCCGCAGGGTGGAAAGCGCCTGAACAAGGTGCTTGTTTGTCCCCACTGGGAACTCTGGCCTGCCCACATGAGCAAACATGCAGTGAATGCATTAACCTCCAGTTCCCCTCGGCCTCCTGAGCAAGCGGTCTCCCAGTGGGAGAACTGGAAAGAGCTGGTCTCTCGCACGCCTAGTTCCCAGGTGCCAAGGGGCTGGCATGGCTCTGGGGGTTCCCACAGCAGCCGGAAGGACGGTCACCTCCCCCAAAGCTCAGGAATGCGCAGAATGGTTGTTTCCTCACGGCCCTACAAGCCCCTGTGACCCAGGCTGATGTTCCCACGTTTAGGAAAATGCCTAAGAGGCCAGGACGAGGTGAGAACCCCGTGGCTGCGTCTGGGGCCCCTTCTAGACTGACCAAGACTGGTCCCTCCTTCCGGGGACTTACACAGCTGCAGTGCAGGGCTTGGCTGGGCTCAGCGGGGCTGAACACTGGGGGCCAACCTTCCCAAGCCCTCAGCCACTGGCCTCACCTCCTCCACAGAGGGCCAGTCATCCTGCCTAGATCTGGCTGCCGGCATCTGCCTTGAGGCCAAGCCAGCAGCATCCACCTGCTGTCAGCAGAGGCATTGGGATCCCTATAGGTGAGTCAGGGAACCCCAGTGGTCATGGAGCTCAGACTTCCTCCAATCTGTTACTCACTTGTGTCCATCTGTGGAAGGACACAGCCTCATTTCCCTGGAGCTAATCCCTGATGATGGTCCTTTTCTGCTCAGTATTTCGGGAAGCACACTCTTCTAAGGGCCTGGCTGTGTCCTACGGTGTGGCCAGCCACCCACTGCCTATGATGAAGCATCAGCAGCGGAGATCTCATCCCCGGGGACCCCACTGACTGTGACACAGGGAGTGCGTGCTGGTCCCTACAGTGGGGAGGGGGGGGCCTCTGAGGAGAGGGGTCACTCCTTGGTCTGGACTCACAGGGAATGAACACTATAGTTGGTCATGTGGTGGAGATTCTGGGGGAAGGAGGACTCTAGAGAAGAGACAGTGTGTGTGAGCACTCACAGGCAGACGCTAGCGTGAGATACATTTGGGTCCAAGTCATGACGTAGCCGTGTGGCCTCAGGCGCACGGCTGAGCGCAGTCTTGTGAGCACTGCTGTCTTCATTTTAGAGATGAACAGAGAGGGTCCGATGTGTTAGCATCTTGTTGATTTATCAGGCAGTCATTCTAAACGCTTTTCTTGAGTACCTGCTATGGGCCAGCCACAAAGAATGAGCCGTGAGTGAAAGAGGCCAGGCCCCTCTCTTCCTGTGCAGTGGCATTAAGCCTCTCCTCGGGGGTGCGGTCAGCAGGCAAGTGAACAGGGAAGGTGGCACCGGGGATGGGAAAAGCGGGATAAGGTGCCGGGGCACATGCAGGGGAGGGGCTGCTATGCAGGGTCGGGGGTCTGCAAAGCCATTTCTGACAAGGTGATGGCAGCCAGAGATGGGAGGAAAGGAGGGGTAAACCACGTGGTTTCTAGGCAGACACCACTGGGCACAGAGTCCTCTAGAGGGGCAGCCCTGGCCTATTCAAAGTCAAAAAGGCCAGTGCGGCTGCAGTAGACGGGTGCGTTCTGAGAGGGGACAGGGGCCGCAGGCATAAACCTCTGTTGGCCACTGGAGGATCCGGGTAGGGGTGAGATGGCAGGGCAGGATGGCCAGCCACGTTTGCTGCCGTGAGAGGAAGCAGCAAGACGTGACGTGAGCCAGCTAGCGGCCTGGTATAGGGGGTTCAGATAGGAGACGGCCGTGGCTCGGGTCAAAATGGGAGCATGAGGGGTGTCTGGGCTTTGGATGTATTTTGAGGGTAACTAATCGGGTTTGTTAATGGTTTAGCTGAGGGCTATGAAGTAATAGGATGAATCAAAGATAACTAAAAGGTTTTGGCCTGAGCCATGGGAAGACAAGGAGTGGTTATTTGCATAAATGAGGATGGCGGGTAGAGGGAAAGTGGGAAGTGGGAATTTTGTTTTGCATATGGTGCATTTCAGAGGAGGAGGTGGGAGTCTGGGAGAGAGATCCCTGGATTCCATAGCTCTGGGCACAATAAGCTCCCATTTCTAACTCGCACCAGGACGCCACATGGGCTCACAATGGCAGTCCTCAGGGGTCAGGAGATCGCCCCTCCCTGAGGGAGGTAGAGAAATAGTCTACCTCTCTCAAGTCTTCCCCAGCACTGCTCTTAGGGAGTCCTTGATGGTGCTCCAAGTTTCCCTGATCCCTGGATCGAGCCTGACCTACGCTTACCATGCGTTATGAAAATGCTCACGTCACTGCAAGTCATTGCCCCCCTCCCCCGACTGTAGGTCCCGTGAAGTCAGGGGACAAGCCGGCTTGCCCCCACAGTATTCATACCACCCAGTAAGGAGCCTGACGTGGCAGCTGTTGGCTGGCTAAATGAGGGCCACCAGTTGTGTAAAACATGGTAGGCCGTGGACTTTTTTTTTTTAATGCAGCATCATTCTGAAGAGTCAATATCATTCTGCAGAATGAACCCAGTGGTTAGGCTGCGGGCCCCTCCCTGGTGGAGGAGCATTCCAGACCGGCACTGCACAGGCCCCAAGGCCCCAACAACACTGGCCCAAAAGGCTCCCCATCAGTTGGCGAAGAGGGAGAAACTCAACTTTTAAGATNCCCAGTGGTCATGGAGCTCAGACTTCCTCCAATCTGTTACTCACTTGTGTCCATCTGTGGAAGGACACAGCCTCATTTCCCTGGAGCTGATCCCTGATGATGGTCCTTTTCTGCTCAGTATTTCGGGAAGCACACTCTTCTAAGGGCCTGGCTGTGTCCTACGGTGTGGCCAGCCACCCACTGCCTATGATGAAGCATCAGCAGCGGAGATCTCATCCCCGGGGACCCCACTGACTGTGACACAGGGAGTGCGTGCTGGTCCCTACAGTGGGGAGGGGGGGGCCTCTGAGGAGAGGGGTCACTCCTTGGTCTGGACTCACAGGGAATGAACACTATAGTTGGTCATGTGGTGGAGATTCTGGGGGAAGGAGGACTCTAGAGAAGAGACAGTGTGTGTGAGCACTCACAGGCAGACGCTAGCGTGAGATACATTTGGGTCCAAGTCATGACGTAGCCGTGTGGCCTCAGGCGCACGGCTGAGCGCAGTCTTGTGAGCACTGCTGTCTTCATTTTAGAGATGAACAGAGAGGGTCCGATGTGTTAGCATCTTGTTGATTTATCAGGCAGTCATTCTAAACGCTTTTCTTGAGTACCTGCTATGGGCCAGCCACAAAGAATGAGCCGTGAGTGAAAGAGGCCAGGCCCCTCTCTTCCTGTGCAGTGGCATTAAGCCTCTCCTCGGGGGTGCGGTCAGCAGGCAAGTGAACAGGGAAGGTGGCGCCGGGGATGGGAAAAGCGGGATAAGGTGCCGGGGCACATGCAGGGGAGGGGCTGCTATGCAGGGTCGGGGGTCTGCAAAGCCATTTCTGACAAGGTGATGGCAGCCAGAGATGGGAGGAAAGGAGGGGTAAACCACGTGGTTTCTAGGCAGACACCACTGGGCACAGAGTCCTCTAGAGGGGCAGCCCTGGCCTATTCAAAGTCAAAAAGGCCAGTGCGGCTGCAGTAGACGGGTGCGTTCTGAGAGGGGACGGGGCCGCAGGCATAAACCTCTGTTGGCCACTGGAGGATCCGGGTAGGGGTGAGATGGCAGGGCAGGATGGCCAGCCACGTTTGCTGCCGTGAGAGGAAGCAGCAAGACGTGACGTGAGCCAGCTAGCGGCCTGGTATAGGGGGTTCAGATAGGAGACGGCCGTGGCTCGGGTCAAAATGGGAGCATGAGGGGTGTCTGGGCTTTGGATGTATTTTGAGGGTAACTAATCGGGTTTGTTAATGGTTTAGCTGAGGGCTATGAAGTAATAGGATGAATCAAAGATAACTAAAAGGTTTTGGCCTGAGCCATGGGAAGACAAGGAGTGGTTATTTGCATAAATGAGGATGGCGGGTAGAGGGAAAGTGGGAAGTGGGAATTTTGTTTTGCATATGGTGCATTTCAGAGGAGGAGGTGGGAGTCTGGGAGAGAGATCCCTGGATTCCATAGCTCTGGGCACAATAAGCTCCCATTTCTAACTCGCACCAGGACGCCACATGGGCTCACAATGGCAGTCCTCAGGGGTCAGGAGATCGCCCCTCCCTGAGGGAGGTAGAGAAATAGTCTACCTCTCTCAAGTCTTCCCCAGCACTGCTCTTAGGGAGTCCTTGATGGTGCTCCAAGTTTCCCTGATCCCTGGATCGAGCCTGACCTACGCTTACCATGCGTTATGAAAATGCTCACGTCACTGCAAGTCATTGCCCCCCTCCCCCGACTGTAGGTCCCGTGAAGTCAGGGGACAAGCCGGCTTGCCCCCACAGTATTCATACCACCCAGTAAGGAGCCTGACGTGGCAGCTGTTGGCTGGCTAAATGAGGGCCACCAGTTGTGTAAAACATGGTAGGCCGTGGACTTTTTTTTTTTAATGCAGCATCATTCTGAAGAGTCAATATCATTCTGCAGAATGAACCCAGTGGTTAGGCTGCGGGCCCCTCCCTGGTGGAGGAGCATTCCAGACCGGCACTGCACAGGCCCCAAGGCCCCAACAACACTGGCCCAAAAGGCTCCCCATCAGTTGGCGAAGAGGGAGAAACTCAACTTTTAAGATCGCTTTCAGCTCCAGCTGGTATTCAAGCTTTGCTCAGAGTCTAGGCAGAGGCAGGCAGGATCTAATCCCAACTCTGTAGACCCCAGGGAGCCTCAGAGCGAGAGAGGGAGCAGGATGCCTTCCACGCACACCACCAGCCGTCTGATCCACGCAAGTGTGGGTGATGCTAAGCTCCAGAGTTATGTGGGGAGGCAGAGACTCAGGCAAGGGTCTCAAATCACAGAGCGAGCAGACAGAAGACCAGGATTCAAGAACTGGCCTGTCCCAGGACCCCACGGTGCCACTGGACATGGCCTCAAATCCCTCCTTCTTCCTCCAGCCCATCTGCAACTAGGTAACCGTATCACAGTCGCTCTATAAATGACTGGGATGTGCCGAGCACAGGGGTGACAGTCACATGTGGGTCTACGGGCAGGAGAGTCTGGAGCACAGAACACTCTGGACTCAGGATTTCGGGGGCCTCTGTGCTGGCCTCCCCCTTCCAGCATGGTTGAGAGAAGGTGGTGGGAAGTGTGGAAGGCTGACCGACCTCTGTGTGGACAGAACCCAGTATCTGTCGGGCTCTCTCCCTGTCCTCAGTGTCCAGGCCAGTGCTGGCTGAATCAGCATCTGGCATCCATCAGGGGCCCTGGGGCAGGACAGAAAGGAAGAAAGTGCTGGGTGTTTGGCCCTGCCATCTGGGACAGAGGCTCTGCTGCCTTCTACAAAGCCTGAGAAGCGCAGAGCAGAGGTTTCCCTCCCCAACACTCAAGCCCTTACACAAAACTATCCCTTTGGAAGTCGAGGGCTGACTGGCCTTAAAGAAGGGCTTCTAGCAAAGCCAAGTGCATTCAGGGAAGAGGGGGTGCCTCCCGCCTGCTGAGGATGCAGGATAAAGGATGACAGTCTGGCCCCAGCTCTTGCCCAGGATGCGTGTTATTACTACGGCTTGTTTTCCACCAACTGTTGCAGCAAGGACTATATAACCCCCCCGGGGGCTGGGTTTGAGGAAGAAAAACCAAGTCTGGAGAGTTCCACATGGTTACACTAATTTCAAACCGCTGGCTGCTACATTTGAGTACATGTCTTTATTAGGAAAATTATAAATGCATATACATCTTTGCATTGATATGATTTCAAAGTAGAAATTGTTGTTTCTCAAAAGGAGTTGTTATTTGTTTTTTTTAAGCACACTGTATACAGGAAGCTGCCTTCTCCGGGACCATTTTCACATTTAGTGGGAGATGCCATTTAAACAATACAAAATACAGCATTTATCACATTTAACACTGAGCCCATCTCTGCTCAGAGACTCAGAGACCAGCGAGGTTGCAGGGTCGCCGTCTACGGGAGTTTTCACTCGGCAGTGCCGGTGGTCTCCTTAGGGGACATGAAGGCTTTTCTAAGGGACATTTCCAAGGGATGGGAAGTTTTCCAGCGATGATGCATAGAGGGACAGAACCCTCCCCCCGCTTCCCCATTCTCATTCAGCTACAAAAGGGATTACCACCTGGGAAAGGTGAAAAACGCCCAGTGAGAGATCTCAGTGATTACACCAGGCAGCAGTCAGAAAAGGCAGGTCAGCCTGGATCCTGTGACAAGACGTAAGGTCTCTGGACTTCCCGCGGGGGAGCTACAGTCTTCTGTTGTGCAGGCCCTCTCCTCAAAGCTGGCCCTCCTTTTTCTGGAGGACCGGCAGATAAGCAGAGGGCCCCTCCTGAGCCTCGCTGGGGTCTTAGCCCCTGGCCAGAGTGGGGCAAAGAACAGTGCAAACAACACAAGGCACAGATTCAGATTCCAACACGCAGCACATCTGTGAGCTCAGTTCCCCCCAGTCTTCCCTGCCCAGGTCCTGATGCAAAGGCTGGTGGTGGAGGACCACCCTAGGGGTTACACAGAGCACAAGGGAAGGTCAGAGAGGGGCAGCGCTGGGCCAGGAGGAGCAGCTGGGTACTCCCTAATCAAAGTGATGCACAGGATTTGTATTTTGAAAGCAAAAAGGGATCAAGAGAGTCTTTTCCTGTGCAAATGGACTATTTAAATGCATATTTGCTTTAGCTGGGCAGTCTCCACTTAGGAGCCACTGCAAGGAGAGGAATTGTCACACAAATAATTTTCCAGGCAGTTTCTCCTCTTATCTACTTTCCCCCCAATAGGAGAGAAACAAAAATTATTCTTTATTTAACTGCAGTCAAGATTTATTTAGGGCCATGTTAATTTTCTAAGAGAAAGAGATTTAACAGTTCTGGTTCATGGATTCCAGGGTAAGATGCTTCTAAATTTTCCATGCGATTTTAAAATATCTTGAATTACTTAGAAAATGACTCTCCCACTGACAATTCGATCATTTCATGTATAATTCAGGAGCCCTGTAGTGACAGGTTAATTTCAGAAGAGGGTTTTGAAACCGGTTCTGTATCCCTTGTAACTAATAAAGACCCCTCCAGACTCTATTTAATCAGTATAACAAAGCTGGTTTGACGATGTGAATTTTTGTTTGGTTGATGGATTTGCCAAATACTGTGAAGATCTAATTTAAAGGGATATTTATGGAAATGCCTAACACATGTTACTGATAACTCAAAGATTATTAAATCTGAGAACACCTACAATTCAAGATTATTTTACAACTATATACTTTCTGCATGTTATTTACAGTTCCTGTCAATTGATACATTTCCTGGGTTTGCCCTTTTTTTTTTTTTTCCTACTTTCTTAACTTAAAAAACCTTACTGGGAACTTTAACCAGGGAGGAAAAGTATTAGTGAGACCAACTGAAAAGCAAAACAAGCAAAAACCTTTCAAGTGCCTAGCTTTCCAGAAAGTGAGATTTTTAACTGTTGAATGCAACCCTACAAACTGCTCTCAGTAAAGGGAAACACACTAAATGTCAGAATTTGTAAGCTGCTTTCCTAACCAGCCCATCATTTTCTAAGAGGAATGCCCTGCTGGACATCCTGTAAGCACAAAATGACAGTGGCAGCAGAGAAGGTCCAGGGGCCCCAGTGCAAGGTAAAGGATGACGGAATCATCAAATGGGGGGAAAGACTTTACTTGGGAAGGAATCCTCATGTTCAGCTTTGATTATTTTACGGGTCGGGCTTTCAAAACCAAAAAAAGTTGAAAGAAGTTTTTTGTTATTCTCCAAACAATGCTGACACCACTGTGAGAAAATCCTCTGTAGTTCTGAGATATCAACAATTAAAGAAGCCTTGGGGGTCTACATCCTCGGAGGTCCATACTGCTGCAAACTGAGTTCCCCTGGGCTCTGTTGATACAACCAGGGGTTTGTGATCATGGGGAAATCAAGGTCCAAACGGATCACAGCCCTAATCAGAAAGCTGGTCAAAGGCCCCAAGGGGCACCTCCTCACTCTCAGCCTTTGCATACAAGAACTGATAGCGCATGCACCAAGGACATTGGCTTTGGACGAAAACACAGGATTGGACACTGGACAGTGTTCCAGGCAAGACACAGACGTGCACAGTGATCTCAGGACCAGGTGACATGAGACATTTGGGGCTGCTTCTTGGCACCCAGTTTAAAGTAAAGCTTTGGTCTTGAGAGAGTCCTTTTCCGGGGTCACGGAGACAGTCTTGGATACACATGACGATGGATGAGAGAGAATGATGAAAAGGACGTGATGGGATGTAGAGGAGAGCTCGGGATGAAGGATGCATCTCACCCTACCCTGGCCTCACACTCCTGCCTGCTCAGCTCAGGGAAGCCCTGCGGTGCTCACCAAAAAGGCCCACCCCTGCTCTCACCCCCGAGAAGGCTGAGCCTCCTGCCTGGCCCCCTAGAACCTGCCTGCTCTCACCCCCGAGAAGGGTGAGCCTCCTGCCTGGCCCCCTAGAACCTATCTCCTCCACCACTCGCACAGGGCAGCCTTCACTAGAATCTGCCCAGGCTGGCTGGTGCAAACCCCTCCTGGTGGCTCTCCACCCTGGAGCTGGTGACGTGGGCAAGTCTCCCTCCCTCTGGGGTTCTGGGGTTCCAGCCTGCACAGCTCGGGAACCTCTGGCCAGATAAGGGATTCCGTGGGAAAGACACAACAAAGCAGGTAATAGAATGGCCTTAATCTAAGTTCCTATCTGTTACCAGTGACATTGGATAATCAAACTACATGAGGAATAAACACCGTATATTCTGCTACATAATCAACTGGTGAAGTAAGGCAGGCTGTGCGAGACGAGGCCCTTGGAAAGGCACTCAGCCCTGCCGGGGTGCAGGGGCGGCTGCAAGCCCTTCCTAACACTGCTTTCAGACCTGGGCTGCTACTGTAAGGCTTCCTCGGGCGTCTGGCCCAACCTGCGCCTCTCACATCTTGAACCTCCTGTTGACAAGAACAGAGGGAGATACCATTAAGGGGGGCCCCGCAGGGGC
>SJYX01020142.1:14000-38900 GCA_006410675.1 Oreotragus oreotragus
GCCCGGGGCGCGGGGTCCCCCGGAGGCGCCCCAGCGCGGCGGAGGCCCGGCTCCCCGGCTCTTGCGCAGCCACCCCGCTTCCCTGGGGCTGGGGCTGTGCCCGCTGGTCAGACCCAGCGCGGCCCGGGCGGCGCGGCGCTCTAAGCGCAGACGGAGGCTTGCAGGCTTGCCCGCGTGCCCCCCGCTCGCGCTGCCCCGGGCCGGGCCGGGGCCGCCTTCCCCTGCAGGGCAGACGGTAGTCTGCAACCTCAGGGAAGCCACAGGCTGACCCACCGTTGCTCCAGGACAAACCTCTCCCAGAACAGACCTGGCAGCCTCTCTGGCACAAAGGGGTCCTGCTCCGGAGGTGTGAGGAAGGGAGCATGGAGACACGTGTCTGGCCCTCTTTTCCAGACGCTTTCCTAAGGGCAGTGCCGCCCTGGCCGAGGTCTCGCAGACCACGCCGCTGGATTGCCCAGGAAGGACTGCAGCCCTGGGCAGCCCAGCCGCCATCCAGAGGCGCCGAGGGCAGGACGAGGCAGGCGGGCAGCCCCACACCCGGCAGCAGGCCCGCCGTCCCCCCGCCCCCGCGAGGGTACCGGCCGGGGCTCGCCAGATACAGGGCTGCAGGCGGCAGTAAAAGGGGCTTCAGTCCTCCAGCGGGGAAAGGAACCGCTAATTCTTACGCCGTCAAGCAAGAGGAGCTCAGTGCTCGTGGCCCAGGTGACAGGCCGGGGCCCTGAGCTGCTCCACCTGAAATCCACGTGCTCCGTCCGTCCTTCACCCGGGCCATCTTTCTGGATCTGTGTACTGAAGTCATGGTCAGGGCTCTGGGAGGCAGGGTGCATGTGCGTCCATGTGTGATGGGGGATAGGGAAAAGAGCATATATCTTCAAGGGTTCCCTTTGCAAAGTATCACTGAAATCAGTCTTTCTCTCCCCTGGGATCCCTCCTCCTCCCAGTCCAAATTAGCGACTTGGGCAGCTATAAATCTGTGTGTATGTATGTGTTGGATTGGGGGCTGGTGAATGAGGACTGAGACAGCTGTGTCCCGGAACCAAATCATCAAGGTCAGGCAGCAGTGGGGGAGGGTCACACTAGGAGGCCCCAGAGCTACAGGCCCTTCACACAACTCCTCTGCATCGGGGACTCGGGGACTGTGGACAGAATCTACAAAGCGAATTAATTGCCCTGCAAAGAGGCTCCCTGAGAAGCATTTCCACAGCTGCTCTCTGGAAATTCAGAGCTGTCAGCCATTTTCCCCATGTAATCTGGGGAAACCCACCTGAGCTTGGAAGGTAAGGCCACTCACACAGTCCCAGGCCCAGGGAAAAAGTCCCGCCTCACCTGGCAGAGTGGTGGAGGACCAGGCAAGGCACTTGTGGCAAGATTTCAGTTATTACCTGCAAATGTCTTGCCCGCAGCCAGCTCTCCTCCACAAAGGCAGGGAGGCCCCAGGCAGGGGGCAGACAAGAGGGTATAACGCGCATGCCTCTCGATGGCTGTCTTGAGATGCCCCTGCTGGACTGCTCGGTGCAGACTTCAGGTGGCCACATGCTGCCCTCAGACGGGAATGCAGATTATAAGAGTGTGGAGCTGTGTCAGCTCTGAGCGATCCTGACCATGGGCCTTCCGAGAGAGGGAGTGGAGGGCTAGGTGGGAGGCTCATCAGCCCAGGGTGATGCTGGAGAGAGACGCCGGGTCACTCTAGATGGAGCCCTGAGCCATCCTAGAGTCCAGGCTGTTCTAGACAGAGTCCTGGGCCCGCAGGCCCCCACCCCGACCTCTGCACAGCTACTTTCTTCTTAACTTGGCAGACCAGCAAGGGCCCTGAAAAGCGCATAAATACAGGAGCTAGGGTGGCCAGAGGCGGCAAAGCCTGCTCCCCCAGGCACCTCTGAAAGCTGCCCCGGAGGCAGGGAGGCCTGCCCGGAGGAGGCTGAGAGCGAGTTTACAAAGCCGAGAGCAGAGCGCACTGCGGTCCATCTGGAAGTGGCGGACAACTAGTCTTTCCTTCTCTGAGCGGCCTTTCTCTTCCTCTGTCGCTTCTTTTTTCCCATCTTTCCTTTTTTCCCCACTTTCTCTTCTCTGCTCCCCCTTGGATGAAATTAGTAGAACCATTAATAATGTGGAAATAAACAAGAGTACACGTCAGTCTGTGCAATATTTAAAACTGGCCTGTGTATTTGTTTAACCCTGTCTTCAGTCTCAGGCCTGGAGGTCCCTGGGCAAAGTACTGTCTGTCAGTATTTCATTAAAATAAATCAGACATTTTCCCCCACCCCAAAAAATATTACACGGGCTTCCAGAACACTGATACTTGTGAACCGGTTATAGCCGTGGTCCACTGGCCAGCTTGACCCTGGTTCCCGCTATTGCCTGAGGCTTCTAACAGGGACCAGGGCTTGACATCTGCAAGGCAGGGAAGGCAGGCCCAGGGCCAGACTGAGTCGGGCTTCTTTACATCTCAATGCAGAGCTGAACTCCCTGCTTTATCTTAAACATCTCTGCATTTCAAATAGAATAAAGGAGGCTGGAGGACCAAGGTTTAAATGGCCATCCAGGAGAAAAAAGAAGGCAGCCCGATCCCACCTTCTTTCTGGATGCCCGCGGACACCCCTGGAAATGACTGGGATTGTTCTGGAGAGCAAGGGAGAGAGCTGGTTAGCAGGATTTTATTAGAGCAACTTTATTAGAGCAATTGGCTCTTGACTGTCACATTAACATGATTCAAGCTGAATGGTATTTAATAATTTATGGGGTAAGGCCACCTGTTCCTGAGAAAGCTTGATATTAACCATGGGCTGGAATTATGGGATTTTTACATGGGAAAATGTGAAAGCTGGGTATTACGAGGGTTGCGTCTCTGGAGATTACATGGGGATGTTAGGAGAACCACGTTGGAGGAGGAAGGGGAAAAGGAATTAGTGAGTCAAATATTATTCTTCAGAAAACTAGTGCCACTGATTCCATTGTTTTAAAAAATAGAACAACACAAAAGCTTGAGTTGCAGATCTAACCTGCTCCTGAGCAAGGCCCATGTACTGTCACTTGCAATGTGAACTCAGCAGAAGGGACGCAAGGCACCTGACCAGCAGGCCAGTTTATGTTCATAAATACCAGAAATGTGTGTGAGCCCCATGCCTGACAATCAGTGGATTTTAGCTCAGGTAAATAAGTTCCCACATACAGTAGGAGGTTTATACCATGAAACAATGAGCATTTTATTGCTAGTACATATAATGTCACATTTGATACAATTTTAGTACAAGTGAAAAAATACACTGTGGGTAACATTAAAAAGCTGCAATCACACTTATATATATTTCTTTACAAATTGCCAGTAGTTTACGATAATAGAGAAATGTAACCTACTGACATTCATATGGCTCCACTTCAAATATAGGAATTGTTTGACTATAAATATATTTTGAAATACATTTGTCTACTAAAGAAACGTTTTAAAAAATTGTGCACGAAAAAATATATATAAAATGCCTTGCAAAAAGTTACAAATACCACCAGGCCCATCTGTGGATCCCATTTATGCATGGGAATTTCATGTTGCCAACATTTCTGATTGGAACCTGAAACTGTGCTGTGGCTTCAGGAGGAGGGGTTAGTGGTCAGAGGCTCGTTTATTCATCTATTTTTTCACTTCTGATTTCAGAAACCTCAGAACTTGTAGAGCCTCCATGACCTAAATAGGCTTCAGAGGCAATCACAGAAACCAAATTCCTCAAAGGAAACCCTCAGATTGAAAACTGCATTTGATTCTGCAAAGACTGTCTTTCATGGGAAGGCGGAGACATGATCTCATACCCCCAGCAGAGGGCCAGCCCCATTCTGGAGAAGGCCAGAGAAGGATCTCACAGAGGGCCTGCGGACGAGGGGTGGGCAAAGGGAGGAGGGGGCCACAGAGCGGGAGCCCATGTGGTCACCCTCCTCCAGCTGGGTGCGCACAGAAATGAGAAGCAGAAGCGAGATGAAAGCATGCTCTGGGAAGCAGGGAGAGGCCGGCAGTGATCCAGAGAGGGTTCTCTGAGCACAGTCCCCAGTGATGGCAGCTCTACGTGGAGCTCTGCTCTCATCGCTGAGCTTGAACGAGGAGGTGTAAGGCAGTGGCCGCTGCCGAGCACCAGCCAGCATCTGGGTTGTCTTTCTAGTGGCGGACTCCCCTGCCGGAGCTGCCCACAGTCTTCCTCCCAGCCTCAGCGTCTGGAGGAAGAATGCTTTTCTCAGCTCCCTGCTCGGCCATCACCTGACTGTGCTCAGACTCCCCAGGGGAGAAAAGGAGAATCTCCAAAACAAACCGAATACAGAGCTTGAAGTAATTATCAATTTAAAAAAGGATAATGAGGGATGATGACTGTGATGATCATGAGGTAACGGACTGGTGCGAAATGCTGATGGGACGATATAATTTCTTAGAAAAACCCCAGTTATAAAACAGCCAATGTGAAGAGTGTGGATGAGCACACGCTGCAGTACTGTCCATGGGCTATAAATGCAGTTGTCTGCGTGCTGGGCAAAGCTCACGTCCATCCCAGGTCAATGCACTGCCCCCAGGCATACCTTCCCCCCCCTGTACCTTTGCCCTTTCATCTCATTCAGGTCTAGCTTTCCTCGGCTGGGTCTAGTGGAAAGTCCGTTTTGGTTGTTGTGCTTACTTGTTTAAAGCTTTGTCCAGGTACTCCTGAATCCACTTCAATTTCGGGTCAATGCACACTTGCCTACTGTTGCTCTTCAGCCTTGCCCTGTCGAGACAGAAAAAGCGACAGTGTGCAGCTGAACAGAAGGGGGCACGGCTGTGACCTGGGCCGCTGCCCACCCAAGGCCCAGGTCTGGACCCAGCTGGAGCCTCCCAGCCGGCTCGGGCTCGGAAGCCCGAGACGTGCTCGGGAGACGATGCTAGCCTTTCACCCCAGAGATACTGGGAAGAGAAGGAAAGTCTCTAAGGAGTCCAGAGAGAGTTCACGCAGGGAACATCTGCGCTGGCTTTTGAAGGATAAGTGGGAGTGGGCAAGTAAAGGGGGAAATAAAAGTAGGAGCAAATACCCCAGGCGGGTGACACTGCAGAGAGGGTGTGGAGGGATGGGAGAGACAGGGCCCTGAAGAAGCCTGCGGCCAGGTGTAAGGAGCAGAGAAGCGGGGCTTTATCTGCAAGTTTGTGATGGGAACTCGTGGGCACTTTGAACTGGAGGGTGGCAGAAGCGGATTTTTATTTTGATGGGTCATCTTGACAGTACATGGAGGACAGACTTAAGAGTAAGCCTGGGGGCCCGGAGACCTACAGAGAAGTCTGAGCAATAGTCTGGGGGATGGGAGAGGCGAGAGCGCAGTGCGGGGAGGGAGGGGCAGTGTGAGGAGGGACAGTGTGCGGGGAGGGAGGGACAGTGTGCAGGGAGGGGCAGTGTGCGAGGAGGCAGGGGTGGGGAAGGCGGTGAAGGAGAGGACCTGTGGGTGGTTTGCCAGAAAATGGCTTCCGGGGAGACTTTCCAAGCTCCGGGAGGGTGCAGGGTCTCGTCTGCTCTCTGCAGGCTTGGTCTGGGCCCTGTGCCCTCCATTCATAGCCTCCCTTCCTAAAGACTCCCGGAGGAGAGCCTGGACTTATCTGTGGCTCCCTCTCCATAAAACCCTGGTGCCAGGTAACGTCAAGCAGCCTGAGGACACGCATCCATGGGGGCCCCTGGGGCCGGCACAGTGGCTCGGCAGCACGCACGGGCGTCTCCACGCAGCCTGCCTGTGGAGCCACGCGCTGCGCAGAGGCCGGTCTCAGAGCAAGAGTGACTGTGGTCCAGTCCTGAGGATCTGCTGCCTTTTAATGTTGTGTTTGTGCAAACAGACCTGAGGGCTCTATTTGGCTTCTTCCAACTCAAGATGCAGTCCCAGGCAGGAAAACCTGCAGAGTCGCCACTGCAAAGGGGCCCATCCCCACTCAATTCAATATCTGATTAAATACTTCTCAAATGACAGAGTATTTTATTACAAGCAAAGAAAAAAATTCATCTTCTGGTGCCCTAAAACACAGTGTAAATGACAAACACATTCAAGGCAGCAAAGGCTAGGGAAAAAAGACAAAGAAAAATCAACCCTAAAGCCAGCTGCTGTTGGGTGGAAAATCATCAGGTAGCTTTTGTTCCACCTGTTGCGTCCCCCACCAAGCTCGCTGCAAGTGAGCACGCGGACGCGTGGACACTGGGGGTCTGAGCAATGGACAAGCGCGTGCGGCTTTCCTTCTGCACCGGCCCAGCCTCCCTCACTCCAGGAGAGATCTCTGCCTTCTGCCTGTGTGATTTTGGTGCGTCTCGTTCCCCACATGAGTGAAATCAAATGTGAGCAGCTGCCATCAACACCAGCAAAACACGGCTTCAGAAAATGCAGTTAAGTGAGCTGGTGACTTTGAGTCTCAGGAAACAGTCTGACGAGGGCTTCACTGCACGGGGTCTCGTGGTTTTGTGCTGTGTGATGAAGGGTTGAATGAGGGCACCGAAACCCTGAGACCGGCAGAACCATGACTAGCAAGGGGCCGCTTCATTTACTTCAGCAGAAAGGGACTGTGGTGAAGCTCATGTTCCTCCGACCTAAGGGGCGCATCTGAATGTGCTCCCATCTCTTACACTAAAGGGAGGAAGCTTGCAAAGAGGAAGCAAAGACCTCTGGGAACAGGGCACGCCGGCTTCGGGCACCAGGGCTAAGAGCAGCCTTTGAAACCCCTTCCCGGTGGTAAAATCAGCTGCCACTCATCATGCCAGGTTGGAGGCTGGACACTCGGCACGTGTCATTTCTCTAGCTTTATCACATCTGCGGGTGAAGTGTCACTATGCCCATTTCTGGAGGATGACGTTGAGACTTACACAATCTGAAGGGCGCAGTTTGGAGTGTTGAGGATCTTGAGGTGCTTGACGTTGGCTTTGGCGACGTGGCTCTCAAAGAATCGGCAAGGGCATCTGTAGCTCAGGCTGACCGGTTTTGCTGGAAAGGGAAATGAGAACAAGGCAGCTGGTTATTTTCCTGCCGGGCCTTGGGGATACAAGGGCGACTGAGTCTGCAGCCGAGGGATCAGGTGGTGGTTTGCTGGGGGGCGATGGGAGGGGTCACGGGTGCCCGTGGCAGAGACCTTCACCTTGGGCCACACAGGGAGCTCTGAGGGGGCTTCGGCTCAGCTTCGACAAGGCAAGAAGCCAGAAGGACCTCGGGAGGCTAGACCCCAGGAGGGTGAAAGCGAAAGTGAAGTCGCTCAGTCGTGTCCGACTCTCAGCGACCCCATGGACTGTAGCCTACCAGGCTCCTCTGTCCATGGAATTTTCCAGGCAATAGTACTGGAGTGGATTGCCATTTCCTTCTCCAGGGGATCTTCCCGACCCAGGGATCGAACCCAGGTCTCCAGACGCTTTACCGTCTGAGCCACCAGGGAAGTCCCTCATAGGAGGGTAGGGAAGCTAACATAAGAAGCCTCCTGCTCCTGTGTCTCAAGATAAAGAGCATGCATTACAGGAGAGGACTGCTTCAGTCCAAGGCACGGAGGTTCCCAGTTATTCTTTGCAAAATCAACTCCTCCAGGACCTACTGAGAAAGACTTCCCCATTCAAGGAAAAGCAAGAGGGAAGGAGGAGCTCCAGGCTTGCTCTCTCCTCCTCCTCCCCTCAGAAGCCACTGCAGTGTCCCTGGGAATGCTGCCCTCCCCCACCTGCAGTCTTCTCTCCTCACCTTACGCTCAGGCAAAGCACCAAAGAATTCCCAACTGGCTTCCTCCCTGGGAATCCCCAGAGGGCAGGCAAGGGCCCACCTTCTCCCCTGCACTTGCCGGGCTTCAGCACAAGGATGCTCCAGCCTCCTGGGTTGTATTCCATCTCTGTTTGCCAACCCGCCAATTTGCAAAATGCCATAATTGACACTCATTACTGTAAATTAGCAAAGGGCTCCTGCAGAACCCACAGTTCACCCTGTAAGTCTAGAACTGCCAGCCCGGGGCAGCGGTGGGGGGCGGAGTGGGTGCGGGTGGCCGCTAGGGTTGGGGGGAGAGGATCCTAGGATTTGTGTGTGTGTGTCTGTGTGGACATCTTCTGCAGATTTTATCCAAGCCCTACTTAATACCCCAAATTATTTGAATTTGTGGATCCTTTCATCAGGGATTAAATGTATGTCTGAGAATATCTAGTCCAGAGATTTTTTTTTTTTAAGTTTGCCTGTTTACAGAGCTCCCAGAAGCCTCCTGGTGGTTTTGAAGTTCCGTGCTTTGGGGCAAGAGAGCTGGGGAAGCTTATGAGCAAGGGACTTTGTTTTTTTTCTTTCTTCTAAAGGCTGAATTTAGTTGAGAGAGGCCATGGCCACCAAGTCAAAGGGCACGCAGACCACCGGGCCCTCCCAAGATCAAACTCGACTCCCTGAAAACCAGGAGGAAGAAAGCCTGGCTTCCAGGCGCTCAGTGGCTGTGGCGCTAGGGAGCCTGGAGCAGCCTTCAGGTTTACACCTGGGCTGACCCCAGAAAGGCACTGCTGGGGCTGGGCTTTTAGCAACTGCACCAGGTCCCTGCACAAGTCTTCAGGGCTCTGTAACCAGAGCACCTGGGGAAGTGGCCCGGAGCTGGGGGCTGCGCTGCCTGAGTAAGGGAAGAGTCACAGTCCCCCTACTGAGTGTCCTGTGACCAGGTCCCAGCTGAGAAGAACCAGACTGTGGGTCCCGGTGGTGAGGCAGGATTGGTCCCAATCCCAGAGCACCAAGCTGGAAGGTGCACAGCGTGGCGATGCTGTGGATGGTGCGGCTGCTCCTCGCCCCTGTCCCCCAGACGCGGCTTGGACTCCATCAGCCAAGCAGTGAGATCAGGCCAGAAATCAGAGCCCATTCTGAGCTCAAAATACAAGCTTTCTCTTTTCTCCTCTCCCCTCTCCACCCCCCTGGGATTATCCATTTCCTTCAAAGGCAATTTTTCATTCTTGCTCCCAGGACCCAGTTGCCTGCCTATCAAGTGGAGAATTTCAACGCGTTTTTTAAAGTGACAAAGCCCCAAGTGTTCTCACCAAGAGAGCTAGGTGCTGTGTCCACCTGGCGACCTTCCTGCCACCTTCCTGCCAGCTTTTTACCAATATTACTAACTTTTCCAACTGTTTTGCATATGTACAAGCAAGAGGCCTGACTGCCCCAGATGTTACCCAGGCAGGAGTGGGGTGAACTTGGCTTCTGGTGAAGTTGGCATCTGGTGAACTGGGTTCTGCTCCACAGCAATCCTTCCACACTAATGCAGAGACAGGAGCCCCCTCATCAGCCCCTCCAGCCAGGCCTGGGAATGGGGCCCAGCCCAGCTTTAACCCCTGGAAGCCCAGGGCATCCAAGGCCCCAGCTCCAACCAGTGGAATGAGGGTAGAAGCGACAGTCAGAGCCTGAACGTGGGGACTCGGCGCGAGCACCCGGCCTCTCGGCGGCCACAGTGCCTCCTGACCTGTGCGTGCAGGGAGGGCGTGGCCATCCTGACCTGGCCACTCGGCTGCCAAGAGGGCAGCTCAGATGGGCAAGCAACCAACACGTCCCAGAGGTAGAAGGAGCCTGTGAATGAGGCCCCCACTCCTTCTGTGTTCCCCAGGGTCAGCTGAGCCCAGAACTCCAAGACCTGGGTCCCTGCATTCCAGTCATTTCTGCAGTTCCCCCGGGGAGGTGGCAGCCAGAGGACACACCATTTCCTCCTCCAACAGCTGGATGGTAACACCTCCACTTTCACCAAACCACTCAACTGTTAACACCCTCAAACCAGAGGTTCCCCATGACCCGGGGCCAGGACTGTGTAAAGAAAAGGCTAAGTTACTTTTTCACCTTACAGAAAAACAAAACAAAACAAAACCAACAATCTCAGTTCCCTTTGGGAGCGGTCCCACTGTAGCTTTGACCAGCAACTTGCTACACTTTTAACGAACCCTTCCCAGGTAGTCAGTCACCAGCAATGGAGAATGCAGCCTGTGGTCTTCTGTGGGAACCCAACTGACTGCTCCAGGGGCTGAGCCCCCAAACTGACCTCAGCTGCAGGGAGATCTCAGTGTTCTTCAACCCTCTCTGCAGGATTGGTTAGAAACTTCACAGCCAAGAGCTCTCAGCAGGGCCTGACCAGGCTGACTTCGTTTTGTTTTGTGTGTTCAGAGGCAATCGTTTATTTTGGTTTGCAGCAGTGGTGTCCTGTAACAGGACAGTGAGTTTTCTCTTAAGCCTCAAAAGGAAAAAAACGCTCTCTCCCTCTCACAGTGAAATGGGACACCCTTTCCCCGTGGCCTAAGGCGTTGGCGATTGAATTTTGCAGCAGAGCTCAGCTCGCTTCGAGGCAGAGAGCTCAGACGGCTGGTGACAAAGCCGCCTGTCTGCAGGTGTGCTTAGGGGCCTGGGTAGGAGCATGCATGACCCGAATGGCGCCTGGGTCTCTCTTGGGTGAGCCCAGGAAGAGGCAGGGAAGGCACTGGCTGGGGGCGCGTCCAGCTTCGCCGCGTGTCTGCGGACCGCACTGCGGGTACGGAGGCGCGGCCAGGCGTTTGGCTCAAACTCGACAGCTGCTCGGAACCAGACGTCCGCGGAGCCCCACTTAGGTGGGTGCAGAAAGAGCGTAGGCCTCGCGTAAATGGGGCGCCTCGCAGCTGACGGGATCGCATCGCCACCACAAGCAAGTCGCGGTGCCAGACAGGCTTTGCAAAGCGCTCTCTCCAACACGACCCGCAGATGGCAAGTCCGGGGCGCCGCGCTGCGGGGCCTCGGAGCCCATTCGCCTCTGGAAACTCGGCTGCGCTCGGGAAGGCACTAATCTGGGAGGCGGGTGGTCAAGGGCCAGGGACCCGCGGCTCCCGGTTCAGCTCCACACCCCTGCGCCCTTGCTCGCCGACTCCGCAAGCGCCCAGGGCGCGCGCGCACCCAACTCTCCTGCGCGAACTCGCTGCGCAGCCCGCCCGAGGTCGGGCGGCTGCCCCCGGGCCCCGGAGCCAAGCCCTGCCGCGGAGTGCGGGGCCTCGGGGCGGGGGGCGCCTGGGGGGCCGGGGGACTTCGAACAGCGTACGCGAGGGAGTGCGCCCCGCGAAGCGGGCTGCCCCGCCCGCCGGGGTGCACAGCGGCGCGGGCTGGGCTCGCTCGGGACAGCTCGGCTGGGGCAGAGGAGCCGGCGCCCTCGCCGAGCCCGGCGCCCGGCCCTGCCCACGGCCCGGTCGCTGCGCGCACTCACCGTCGCTGAGGCACAGCGCAGTCAGCACGAGGGCCAGCGCGGCGAAGACCTTGGCATCCATGGCACCAGCCGGCGGCGGGCGGACGGAGGCCGGACGCGGAGGGGACGCGGCGGCGCAGAGCGAAAGTGCGGCGGCGGGAGGCGCGCGCCCGGCGCTTTAGAGGCGAGAGCGGGGCGGGGCGGGCGCGCGGCGAGGGGCGGGCCCGGAGCTGAGTCCGGGGGCTTGGGCCCGAGTCCCCTCCCAGCCGGCCGCTCCCCCGTCCCCTCCCTTCCCACCCCGGCCCCGGCGCTGCATGCTCCCGGGACTGCGGAGAGCCCCGGGTTTTGACCTCTCGGTTGCGCTGGGTCCTGCCTTGGAAATCTGACCTGCACCGAGGAAGCCAGTGCCCGGGGAGGGTTGGAGACAGGGCTGGTAACTGTTCCCAGTGTGCAGATGGAGAGGCTGAGTCCCAGAGGCCAGCACTGAGTGAGAAGCAAGGGGAAACAAACAGGTCGGTCCCAGAGGTCAGGGCCAGCGAGGCCGGCAGCGGCCTGAGTAGGCTAATAGCGTCCTGCTTGGGGAGTGGAGGATCTGGAAGTGACCACCGGCCTCGGCTTGCTGCGCTGCGGCCGGGTAAACTGGAACCAAGGGAACCGAACTGGTCTTTGCATCAGAGCTTCTCTTACGCCAAGCCAAAGCTATCGCTTATGTCTTACCCGAGTCTCAGTTTCCTAAAGTATGAAGCTGAAGCTGTAAAATAGAATACTGTGCTGTCAAAAGGAAGCAATGCCAGTTCGCCCCAGAGGCTTTTAGTAACCATGCATTTATCCAGCCCTTCGCACCTGCTCCTCAGCTGAGAAATGGGTTAGTTTCCACCCTGCGAAGGGGAGCTGTGGGAACTGACTTGAGACCACCGGGAAGTGCTCAGCACTCAGTCTGACACAGAGTCAGTACTCAAGAAGTGTACGCTAGAAATAACTGTTTACTCCTCAGTATTTTCTCCCTCTTCCCCTCGGATGTTCTTACCACCTGAAACAATGAGAGAACTCTCCTCCCCACACCCAGGACGGTGCTCCTGGGGTTGGTCTTTCTGGTTTAGAGACTGTACCAAAAGGGTCGTCCCTCGGCGGTGTCCAGCACCCCCCCCCTCCGGGAGGCTGCTGCGCCCCAACGTGGACACAGGAGAAGGTCCCGACGTGGACAGGGGTGCGAGCAGGCGGTCTGGAAGGCGCGGGGGGGAGAAAAGCGCCCTTTTGACCCTCTCTAGTGATCACACGCCTCCCCGGCCAGCTCCGTCTGCCCTTTCCCTCGTAACCTGACAGCGGAGTGGACTCTGTCCCGGCCTCCATCCAAGGGGCGCTTGCTCGGTGGGGCAAGTCGCTGGAGCCCCGAATCTCTGGCCCTGGGGGCGTGGGCGGGGCCGGCCGGCCCTGGGCTCAGCTGCTCAAGCTGGGGGCCACGGGAAGGGGCAATCAGCCAGGAGCAGCGAGAGCTCCAGCAGTCCAGGCGTGGCGATGGGTGTCTTTTGTTTTTTTTCCCAAACTACTGTCGCGCCCAATCTGATGCCCTGTGCGTCCGTGTTCATTCATTCATTCATCCTTGTTCATTCATTCATTCACTCACTCCCGGACCAGCTCACTTCTGGGTACTGGGCGTTGAGCCAGGACTCTCACTGATTTTGGTCTCTGCCCTTAACGAATTGCCAGCCCAGTGGATAATACAGTCCTCGGGCAACCCCCGGCCGGCCATCGCCTCCTCTCGGGAAAGCCGGAGCGGATCATGTCCAAGTTCCGAGCCCCAGCCGACGGCGGACAAGCCGGAGCAGCGGCCGAGCTCGGGCGCCCTCTGGTGACGGCGACTCTCGTCTCCCCTCCACCCCGGCCCTGGGGTCCCAGTGGCCCCAGCCCCAGATCCCTGAGCAGAGGGCTGAAGCTGCAAGGCTCGGTCTTAATCGGGCGGCGGCGGCCGAGGGGCGCATCGTGGAACCTGGAGCCCGGCGAGAGACGCGCGGGTCGAGTTTTACCCGGCCAAAGCCAATGTAAACACCTCTTGCTTGTTTCCTTTTTGTCTCAAAATGGATAGCTGCTCCCAGAGTTTAAGGGAGTCACTGGGAGGGATCCGCGTGGACTGGTGGGAAACCAGGGCCTTCTGCTTGGCCGCTTCCCGCTATCCTAGAACAGACATCGGTGTGGACAGACATCACTGACCCTTCACTTCCTCTATTAATTCATTACAGTTCTTCCTGAGCACCTACTATGTTCCAGACACGAGTGAGTGTTTGAAATATGTTAGTAAAGGAGGTGCAAACAAAGGAAACAACCCAAACCCCTGCCCTCCTGGAGTTTACATCCTGGGAGGCAGGGGGAAGAAAATAGGCACTTCAGGTAAGTAACTACGCGCACCATCCATAGAAAATCATCAAGTGGTAGAAAATCATGAAGTGAAAAAGTGAACCAGAAGGAAGGGGAGTGAGTTAGAGTTTTAAGTAGGGAAGCCAAGGATCTGTAAAATGTCCACTGTCTATAAGTTGGCAAGCTATTCAAATTTAAAACTCTGTGCAAGTCAACACTCTGGGGACCAGGGACATCGGACTGTCTACCCTTTCAGCCTGGGCTCTGTGCTCTGTCCCAGGGAAGCCTCCCGAATCCAAGGCAGCAGGGCACACCGCCCTTTCTCTGCCCTTTGCTTGTGACACTATCTCTGCATAAAAGGCTCCACCTTCTTTCTCTGCCGGGAAACTCGGTTTCCTATCAAGGCCCAAACAATGCCACCTTCCCTGTGAGATCTCAGGCCCACTCAGTGCTCAGAGCTGCAGCTCCTCAAGGACACCTCAGTCAAGAGGAGCTCCAGGTTAGAAGGGATCAGAGGTCTGGCTGTTGAGTTAACAGTCAGCTATATCTCCAAGGCTATGGGCTCTGGACCCTTGGTGGGTCTTCAGAATTCAGTGGCGGGGTTTTTGGAGGATGACCTTAGCACAGGGCTGAAGGCTGGCACCCAATCATTGTTTCCCAGTGTGAAACCGTCAAGGTGACTTTAGGTAGTACTCTGAAAACATTATTTTAAAAACCATGGATTTATATATTTATTTTTAAAGTGATAAGAAAAAAGTATAACTAGCACCTTAAAGCAGGCATTTCAGATATTGCTCAAGACATTTCACTTTAAAATATATGATTTAAGTTTAAAAAAATAGATTTAAACTAGCAAAGCAGTCAGTGGTATAGGTGGTTAAGGAAAGAGCAAAACACCAGTGATATAAAAAGATCTGAAGTTTGAAAATAAATAAAGAACATTTTAAAATTACTTGATACTCCCACCCTTTTTAAAAACAAACTGTTTGGTCTTAAAGTGGTAAAACCGAATCATGCGAGGGAGATAGGGCGTCTTCACTCTTGCCATCCAAACGAGGCCAGAAGGTGCTCACCCAGGAGCACTCACTCGGGTTGGCAATCTATGAGATTCCAAACTCTGGCCCTGGAGACCCATAACCCTCCCGCTTCAGCCGTGAGTCTCCCTTCACACATCTCTGAGTGTGGGCCTGAGGGGCTCAGCCAGGGAACACCTGAGTGAGCTGCACACCGCCCCCTCCATCGCTGACAGCTAGCATTGGGATTCGCCAGAATGTGTCCCATTCTGCAAGCCAGCAGGCCAAGGCAGAAAGACAGAGCTTCAGAGCCTGCTGTCTTCTGTGGAATGGGCACATTAGCCCTCCCCTTGGCTTTGGGGTTTGCCAAGTGTGAAAGAAAGCCCTTGGCACAGAGAAGGCCCTCGGAGGATATTTGCACAGGACTTCAGTCTGCTTTCTCTGAATCTGTAACATTTGGTCCTTAGAAAGAGGACACCTGCAGAAGAAGCCCTGATGCCTTGGTTCTGTAGACAGGAGGCTGAAGAGCAGAGCAGTTCAAGGCCCTGGCCACCCTGGCAGAGCTGGACAAAGGCAAAGGCACGACCCTCTGGACCCGTAGTCTCTGGGTTCTGAAGCATCAGTGTATGTGGGGGTGGAGGTCCCTGTCATGACAGGTGTCTGGGGAAACCTCTTGTAGCCCTAACCCACAGCCCACACTCAGAATCTGTCAGGCTAACTCTGTCTTCCTCGATTGGCCTCAGGAGCCGGTTGCAGGGCCCCAGGCCATCCCACTCTGTCTTCCTCGATTGGCCTCGGGAGCCGGTTGCGGGGCCCCAGGCCATCCCAGGGGGAAGGAACCAGGGAGGCTGAGGCAGGGCTCCTGCACGTGCGGCTCGTTCAGTGCTGGGTCCTGGCAAGCTCTGGGATCCGCATGCAAGCGGGGCTCACCCTAGGGGAAGGTGCGCCTCCTGCAAGTCATATCTCCTGTGGGAGGCCCTGGACCCGAAGACTCTCTCTCGATGAATACTCCTAAGGCAGGGGTGGTATTTTCTGGAACATCTTCATGCCCCCAGCCCACACACTCCAACACAGCTCTGCC
This sequence comes from Oreotragus oreotragus, assembly GCA_006410675.1. Lineage (NCBI taxonomy): Eukaryota > Metazoa > Chordata > Mammalia > Artiodactyla > Bovidae > Oreotragus > Oreotragus oreotragus. Next base: position 29,593 of record SJYX01020142.1, read on the forward strand.
TGCGCCCATTGCCCAGATCAGTGGGGTCAAGCCCAGATTTGCTCTGCGGATCCTAATGCTTCCGCTCCGCCTCCTGTGTCCAGGGGTGGCCTCTGGGCAGACAGGGCTCAGCTTCCAGAGCTCCATGAAGTCTCTGGGACTGGAGTATACCCCAACCTCTACCATAAGCCCCTGGATGATAGGAAGTGTGAGCCCTGGGGGATAAACAATGCTTACACAGGAGTTCCTCAACCTCACATCTCCCCATGAGGCAGGTTCAGTGTTAACCTCCATTCCCAAGATTTGGGAACTAAGATCACATAGCTACTCTTTGGCAAAGCCAGGATTCAAATCAACTCTGCCTGGCTCTGGAGGGGCTGTTCTTGGTGAAGGATAGAAGGGTGGGTTTGTCACATAAAATGTGGACACCCCATTAAATTTGCATTTCAGATAAATGTCTTTCTTTTTTTAGTATAAATATGTTCCAAATATCACATGGGACATACTTACACTAAAAAGAATTATTCCTGCTCATCTGAAATTCGAGTTTAGCTGGGTGTGCAGGGTCTCTATCTGTTGAGTCTGGTAGCCTGGCTCCAGACTCTACACCCTTTTCAGCACCGTGAAGCCCCTCTTGGAGGCTCCCTGCCTGGGAATTGAGGACACGTGGGCAGAGGGTGGGAAGAGTAGTGGGAAGGCAAGTTCTGAACTCATCCCCTTTCTCAGTGAAGGGATTTCTTGAATTTTATTACAACAGAGTTTTATTATGCTGGAAAGTGGTGCATTAAAGCAATATGGGAATGAGCTTTTCTGTTTTCCTTTCTGCTGGGAATAGTTTAATGACATGCAAACCCCAACCCTGACCTTCCAGAAGTTGTCCTGGTCGTGCCTCAGGCCACTTCTCTCCAGCATCCCCAGTCCTCCTCTTTCTCTGGTCCGGAAAGAAGTACGTGAAGCACGGTTACTGACACCCTTTCTGCGTTTCAGAGGCCCTGAGCTGTGTATGGGGGAGGAGGAAAAGCTACCATCCCAGCAATGAGCATCACATGGGCAGTGTCCCACCTAGAGGAGGGATTCGCAGATGAAGAAAGAGGTCAACAGCTGCTGCGGTTCATGGAGGAGGAGCTGGGCCTACTGCCCACGCAGCTGGGCCCCTAGTCAGAGAAGCCAGGATCCCAGACCCATCGGCCCTTCCTGTTCAGAGGAGGGGCTCGAACATCTTTCTCCACCTTACATCCCCGTGGCCAGAGTCTGAAGTCCTTCTTCACAGATGTGCTGGACAAGACCGCACATGGAGGCTGCCCAGACAGCCTTTCAAGGCTGAGAGCGAAGGCAGGCTGCACTGGCAGCCAGGGCCAGGGGATGCAAGTGGGAGATGGACTGGGGCGGGGGCGGGGAGACTTGCAGCACCTCTAAGGTATGTAACACCCACCCCACTGCTCAGAAGCAGACTGAGGAGATTAAACAAATGGATCATTAGGAGATTTTTGTGGTTGTTTGGGAATAATTTATCAATTAAACTTTGTAAATTAGGGATGGCGGTGCTGTCTTTAGACAAGCCAGATCCAAGATCTTGACTGGGAATTTGGGTCTCATCCGTGACACCTCACTGGCTTCCTTTCTCTCCTTAGGTTCCAAGGATGAAGTTCCTATATTTGCAGCTGAGTTAACTGATCCCTGGTGCACCCTTTGTCTCTGTGGAGTACCCAAGTGTTGCCTCACAGCCCTAGGCTTGCCACCAAGAGGTGCTACACTTCCTTCATAAATCTGCAACCCAGGCTTCCATCCATCCACCCATTCCTCCATACACCCACTCATCCGCTCATCATCCACCCGCCAAAGAATCCACCCACTTCACCCCTCATCCATCCACCCATTCCTCCATATACCCACTCATCCGCCCATCTGTTCATCATCCACCCGCCAATGCATCCACCCACTTCGCCCCTCATCCATCCATCCCTCCATCCATCCCTCTGCTCACGCACCCACCCACCCAGCCACCCATCCTTCTGGCTCTTGCTTTCAACCACTGCCCACCAGTTCTCTCCAGGTACCGCTCTAGCCCTGAGATGCCTTTCGCACCAAGAAAAGAAGATGCACCTCTTGCTTTCTGGGCCACGGGGGAAGAAGAGCCAAGCATCAAAGGCCGGAAACCCCGAGGTCACCCAGTAAGCCCTCACCTCAATAGAGATCAAAACTTTTGCTCTCTCCTCATCAAAAGGGTAGCCTCTGAAAGGCAGGGAGAGCCTCCTGGCTTCCCACCCAGGCAGGAGCTAAGGAGGGACAACATCTGAGCACTCTTCACCCTTACTGCCCATCTCACGATTTTCTTCCATAAATCACGAGAAAAACAAAAAGCAAAGAAACAAACCTTTATTTCTCTGTTTACTCCTTTGCATTTAATGAGCAGTTGTTAACATGACTGAAACCATCTGATGATTTTTGCCAAATGGAAAAATCTCCCTTCAGGGGCAATAAAACAAATATTCAGGATAGAGAGAGGCAGTCATAAAAGGCATTACCCGGTTGTAAACAGAGGCGGGTGGTGGTGATGTATTACCCCTGCTTCGGCAGCTTTCAACAAAGTTCTGAGATTCCAGGAGGGGCTCTGACCCGAGGCAATATTTACTTCTGGGGCTTCTTCCGCAGGTCAGTGTGGGTATAATTCTGTCTACCAGTTGACTGCAGTTGAGGTTTTGAGCAGGAAGCTCCAACCCTGAGCATTCATAACTCAGTAGGATTCAGTCACACCCTCCCAGAACATGCCAAGAAAAGCCCATTGTACTGTCCTGGCCAGATGGGGCGTGGGTCTCTGCACACCCCGGATGGAAGTGCGGAGCCAGATGGCTCTGGTCTGGACGCGGCCCCATAGCACCGCCTGTCTCCACACCGAAAGCTGGGCTTTGTCCCCGCGTGCTCAGAAGGCCCGGCTTTCCTGCTGTCCATCAGGCAGAGATGGCAGTCTTAGCTGCATGACAACGTCATGGTTTGGTACAAAGAGCTCACTAGACTTTGCACAGATCTTAAAGTCGGAAGTCAAAGCAAAAATCAAACTTATCGGAACAGGAGTCTGGCTGTAGGGTCCAAGCACCAAGCTGCCTTGTGAGGCTGCACCTAGCCTGCAGGTCTTGTGGTGACAATTGGAATGTAACTGAGAGTCAGACAGATGCTGCCAATTCCAGACGTGGTTTTTCCAATTCCACCGCCATCCGACAGCATCATGGCAGGGCAAGTGCACTTGTCCCCGACTTCACGTGCAACCACTAATGCCCAGAGAGTAAAGGGACCTCCCAGCACCTGCCGAGCTCGCAGTGCAGACCAGACTCTGCCCGAGCTCCTGTGATGCCCCGTGTTCCCGTCACGCTCCCGTCTGATGGCGGGGGTGCTCGGCCTTAGGTCACTTTGGACTTAGAAGGTCTGCTTCACCCTGACCTGAAGCCCCTTTCAGGGAGCACTGACTTGTGTGCAGTAGGATCTGAAGCCTCACAGTTGGGCTCTGCCCTACAGCCAAGAGGATGAAGCTTAATAAATCTGACCTCAAAGAACAGAATGAAGACTTTGGTCTGTGTCTGACGCCTGCTGTGGGTCTCCAGAGCCTCAGAGGCCAGGCTGGCTGGGAGCCCCAGTGTGGGCCATGGGCTCCCCTGTCTCATACCCCACTGACTCCTTCCCGGGGGACTCAAGGGGTCCTGAAGAGGCGCCCCCTCAGCCCTGCCCTAGCAATCTGAAATCCTCATGGCTAAGGTCATGCCCAGGAACCAGCTTCTTAGGACAGGGCAGTCATTACTGGGGCTGGAAGAGGGGGTGGGATCTGCTCTGCCCTTCTGGTAGAGCTGGGAGCTGGGGGAGTCGTGCTCCTCTATTCTGTGTGTACAGGGAGTGCCAGCATGCAATCTTATCTACAACTTCCCAGTTTCCATCTCTTGTTTAAATCAGATTGATTATATTCTTTGCAGCCAAAGATGGAGAAGCTCTATACAGTCAACAAAAACAAGACCAGGAGCTGACTGTGGCTCAGATCATGAACCCCTTATTGACAAATTCAGACTTAAATTGAAGAAAGTAGGGAAAACTGCTAGACCATTCAGGTATGACCTAAATCAAATCCCTTATGATTATGCAGTGGAAGTGAGAAATAGATTTAAGGGCCTAGATCTGATAGATAGAATTCTTGATGAACTATGGAATGAGGTTCGTGACATTGTACAGGAGACAGGGATCAAGACCATCCCCATGGAAAAGAAATGCAAAAAAGCAAAATGGCTGTCTGGAGAAGTCTTACAAATAGCACTGAAAAGAAGAGAGGTGAAAAGCAAAGGAGAAAAGAAAAGATATAATCATCTGACTGCAGAGTTCCAAAGAATAGCAAGAAGAGATAAGAAAGCCTTCAGCAATCAATGCAAAGAGATAGAGGAAAACAACAGAATGGGAAAGACTAGAGATCTCTTCAAGAAAATTAGAGATACCAAGGGAACATTTCATGCAAAGATGGGCTCGATAAAGGATAGAAATGGTATGGACCTAACAGAAGCAGAAGATATTAAGAAGAGGTGGCAAGAATACACAGAAGAACTGTAAAAAAAGATCTTTACGACCCAGATAATCATGAGGATGTGATCACTAATCTAGAGCCAGACATCTTGGAATGTGAAGTCAAGTGNAGAAATGGTATGGACCTAACAGAAGCAGAAGATATTAAGAAGAGGTGGCAAGAATACACAGAAGAACTGTAAAAAAAGATCTTTACGACCCAGATAATCATGAGGATGTGATCACTAATCTAGAGCCAGACATCTTGGAATGCGAAGTCAAGTGAGCCTTAGAAAGCATCACTATGAACAAAGCTAGTGGAGGTGATGGAATTCTAGTTGAGCTGTTTCAAATTCTGAAAGATGATGCTGTGAAAGTGCTGCACTCAATATGCCAGCAAATTTGGAAAACTCAGCAGTGGCCACAGGACTGGAAAAGGTCAGTTTTCATTCCAATTCCAAAGAAAGGAAATGCCAAAGAATGCTCAAACTACCGCACAATTGCACTCATCTCACACTCTAGTAAAGTAATGCTCAAAATTGAACCGTGAACTCCCAATCAAGGTAATCTGGCAATAATTTAACTGTATTTTCAGGCAAATCTCAGTACTATTTGTTTAACAAATAGCTGTTTAACAGAACTCACACTCTCCAAAAGTATCAGTTACAGTGTCCAATATAAAATTTGTAAACATGGAAACATGAATAAAGCAGAAAAATATAACACATAATTTAGAAAAAGTCAGTCAATAGACATAAACCTGTAGATGTTGAAATTAGCAGATAGGGACTTTAAAATAGCTGTGGTAAATGTCTTAAAGAATCTACCAAAAAGTGTAAATAGTGAATAAATGAAAATACCAGAAGAGACAGACTATAAAAAAAAAAGTAAATGAAAATCTCAGGATTGAAAAAATTCAGTATCTAATTTTTTTTTAATCTACTTGCTGAAATTAACAATACAATGAGAGAAAACAGACAGAAGTGTCAGTAAACCTGTAGACAGATCAATACAAATCATTAAATTGAAGACAGACAGAAAAAATTCTAGAAAAATGAAAGGAGCCTTAATGTACTGTGGATAACATCATGCTTCATCATGTACATATAGTTTTTTTTTAAAATGGACAGAAAGGAGCAGGAAAAAAATAGTTGAGGCAAAAAATACTAGGTAACAAATGTCCAGATTTGATCAGTAAAAAAGTCCTACAAAGTCAGGAAGCTGAGATAAATACAAAAAGAAAGTTACATTTAGGCACTTCAGAGACAAATTGTTAAAAAGGAAATAAAGAGAAAAAAATTAAAAGTGACATAGAGAGGAAAACGCTGAATTTTTGTCAGAAACAATAGAAACTTAGAAGATGAGACAATATTCTTAACAAGATGATAGTGAAAAAAGCAAATCTGTCAACTTAGAATTCTATATCCAGACACATATAGATTGAACGTGAGAGGATGAAGAAAGATACTTCATGCAAACGGAAACGACAAGAAAGTGGAAGCGGCAGTAATCAGAGAAGACAAAACGGACTTGAAAGTCAAAGCTGCACGCCATTTTTATCTTCATTATTGTCTTTACTACTGCTATCACCACCCTTGGGATCAACTGTGAACAATATATGATTATTTCTACTTGGCATATAGTTCATGATGGCTGAGTCATCAAGGAGCTCACCCAAAGTCACTTGGGGGCTTCCCTGGTGGCTCAGTGATAAAGAATTAGCCTGCCAATGCAGGAGACAGTTTTGATCCCTACTCCGGGAAGACTCCACATGCCTTGGAGCAGCTAAGCCCGTGTATCACAGCTACTGAGCCAATTCACTGGAGCCCACGAGCTACACCTGCTGAGTCTACGCGCTGCAACCACTGAAGCCTGCAGGCCCATGTGCCCCACAATGAGAGAAGCCACTGCAATAAAAAGCCCACGCACCACAACGAGGGAGTGGCCCCCACTCACTATGAATACAATGAAGGCAGTTTTGAAAGGAAAGTTCATAGCAATACAGGTCTTCATCAAAAAACAGGAAAATCAAAATTTGTCTACAAAAAGGCACATATTCAAATATTCATGGCAATGTTACTCATAATATTAAAGAATCCAGAAGCAACCCAAATATCAATTTATAGAAGAATGAATAAACTAACTATAGTATATTCATAATGTGTAATATAGCACATCAATAAAAAGGAATGAACTACTGGAACTCTTCAAGATATGGGTAATGAATCTCAAAATATCATGTTGATTGAATAAAGTCAGACACAATAGACTCTACAGGTGTGTGTCAGAAAATCCGAAATGAGGTCTTACCAATCAAACTGAGGTAAGTGGGACTATAATGCTGAAATATTCAAACGGTGTATTATAGATATGTGGTCTTTAAACTTGGAGAGACACAATCTTCAAGTCCTTTCTTCTTCTTCCTCCTCCTCCTCTTCTTCTCTTTCTTTCCCCTCATCTTTCTCCTCTTTATTTTTCTTCTTTGATTAAAGAATGGAAAGAAAAAGACCTCAGTAGTTGCAGTGGATGGGCTCAGTAGTTGTGGCATGTGGGCCCTGGAGTGTGCAAGCTTCACTAGTTGTGAAACATGGGGTCAGTATTCGAGGCTCACAGGCTCTAGAGCATGACCTCAGTAAAGGAGGTGCATGGGATTAGTTGCTCCCTGGCATGTGAAATCTTTCAGGACTAAGGATTGAACTTGTGTCCACTGCACTGGCAGGTAAATTTCTATCTGGTACACCACCAGGGAAGCCCTCACTTTTTTCTATAATCTGTGTTCTCAATTTTTTAAAAAATAAAAGCGTGTTTATTTTTAGTATCAGCCAAAAATATTAAATATTTTGAAAAGCTTAGAAGTATTTATTAACATCATTTTTCCTGTGCAAAAGCTTGATTGAAATATCATAAATACTAATGCTTATGAGTGTGAAAGAGTTAAGACCAGAAAATAAGAGAAAAAATATAAAGATTAAAAAATACAAGTGTGGATGAATATATTTAGAAGGTACATATATGATTAACTTGAATTTGCCAATGTGGAGACTAAAAACCGTAACTATAAAAAGCCATTGTTAAAATATCTTCCAAGATGAAATGAGAGAATGAATGAGAAAATGTGTTCCAAAGTAAAAATCTAGATAAAAATCCAGTGTTATTTTCTAACTGAGAATCATGAATCATAGCAACTTATAAAAGATGTCTCCTAATTGGAGGTGGGGAGTGGATTGGCCTGACACTATCTGGCATTTTCCCCCAGAGAATAAGGTCATACTCTCATAAGATGGGAAAATCAGACCACCTGACNTTTTTTTTTTTAACTTTATTTTACTTTACAGTACTGTATTGGTTTGGGCATACATTGACATGAATCTGCCATGGGTGTACATGAACTCCCAAACATGAACCCTCCTCCCACCAAACATTTTTGAGGTTTTTACTGGAATTGTAGATCACTTTAAGTAGTATTGACATCTCAATATTCTTAATATTCCAACTTTTAAAAATTAATGTGTGTCTTTTGCAATATCTTTCAGCAACATTTTGCAGTTTTCAGCATACAAGACTTTGCCTCCTGGTTTAAGTTTATTCTTCTGCAGGTTATTTATTGTAAATTAAATTTTCCTATGTGATATTTGAGTTGTTAATTGATATTATAGCAATTCAACATTCTTTCATGATAAAACCACCCTCTAAACAAATTGAGTATAGAAGGAATGTACTTCAACTAAATATAAAGTTTGTATATGACAGACGGAGGAGGCAATGGCACCCCACTCCAGTATTCTTGCCTGGAAAATCCCATGGATGGAGGAACCTGGTAGGTTGCAGTCCATGGGGTCGCTTAGAGTCAGACATGACTGAGCAACTTCACTTTCACTTTTCACTTTCATGCATCAGAGAAGGAAATTGCAACCCACTCCAGTGTTCTTTCCTGGAGAATCCCAGGGATGGGGGAGCCTGGTGAGCTTCCATCTATGGGGTCGCACAGAGTCGGACACCACTGAAACGACTTAGCAGTAGCAGCAACAGTATATGACAGATCCACAGCTCACATCATACTCAACATTGAAAGGTTAAAAGCTATCCCATTAAAGTCAGGAACAAGACAAGTATGTCCATACTCACTATTAGGAAGGAAATTTTACATATTTTCCTCTGTTTTATTAATTGCTAAAGAATCTGCCTGCAAAACAGGAGACCTGTGTTCTATCCCTGCGTCCCTGGGTCAGGAAGATCCTCTTGGAGAAGGGAATGACTACCAACTCTAGTATTCTTGCCTGGAGAATTCCATAGATAGGGGAGCCTGTTGGGCTAGAGCCCATGGGATCACAAAGAGTTGGATATGACTGAGGAACTAACATTAGTGAGCATATCTAGTGCAATAAACAATAAATAAAGGACATGGAACAACAGATTGGTTCCAAATAGAAAAAGGAATATGTCAAAGCTGTATATTGTCACCCTGCTTGTTTAACTTATATGCAGAGTACATCATGAGAAACGCTGGACTGGAAGAAACACAAGCTGGAATCAGGATTGCTGGAAGAAATATCAATAACCTCAGATATGCAGATGACACCACCCTTATGGCAGAAAGTGAAGAGGAGCTAAAAAGCCTCTTGATGAAAGTGAAGGAGGAGAGCGAAAAAGTTGGCTTAAAGCTCAACATTCAGAAAACGAAGATCATGGCATCCAGTCCCATCACTTCATGGCAAATAGATAGGGAAACAGTGGAAACAGTATCAGACTTTATCTTTTTGGGCTCCAAAATCACTGCAGATGGTGACCGCAGCCAT
>SJYX01020142.1:39083-59083 GCA_006410675.1 Oreotragus oreotragus
GATAGTATATTCAAAAGCAGAGATATTACTTTGCCGACTAAGGTCCATCTAGTCAAGGCTATGGTTTTTCCTGTGGTCATGTATGGATATGAAAGTTGGACTGTGAAGAAAGCTGAGTGCCGAAGAATTGATGCTTTTGAATTGTGGTGTTGGAGAAGACTCTTGAGAGTCCCTTGGACTGCAGGGAGATCCAACCAGTCCATTCTGAAGGAGATCAACCCTGGGATTTCTTTGGAAGGAATGATGCTAAAGCTGAAACTCCAGTACTTTGGCCACCTCATGCGAAGAGTTGATTCATTGGAAAAAACTCTGATGCTGGGAGGGATTGGGGGCAGGAGGAGAAGGGGACAACCGAGGATGAGATGGCTGGATGGCATCACGGACTCGATGGACTTGAGTCTGAGTGAACTCCGGGAGATGGTAATGAACAGGGAGGCCTGGCATGCTGCGATTCATGGGGTCACAAAGAGTCGGACACGACTGAGCGACTGAACTGAACTGAACTCTCACATGCATTTATCTCTCCCACCAAACTAGGGGTTCTCATCCCCCTTTTGCTAACAAAGAATGAATCCAGGATTCAAAGACTTGAGGGAGGCTGCGCAGGTGATGGGTGGAGATGCAGGGTCCCAGCAGGCGCCCTGCCCTCAGCTACAGCACCTTTAAGGATGATTGGGAACTGCTGTCAGGCAGAAGCAACTCAAGCAGGAGTGAAGGTGCGCCTGCTTCAGCAGATCTGACCTCAGCAAGATGTTGGGAAAACAATTCATTGTCCGCAGTTCTAACAGGAGGCTTCTCGGGCAGGTATCTGCACAGGACTGCTCCCTGGGTCAGACCTGATAGCAAGAAAAACAGGTTTTAAGCTCCCACCCCTCATCCCTGCCCCCTTGCTGCTTTCATCCTGGTCCCTAAACATGCTCTTAAGTGGGAGCTTATTTTCTGCCAGCTCCAGCCCCTGGAATTTGGGCAATCATGGTTTCTGGGAGAACCAGCCAGCTGCAGCCTAGGAACTGATAGGAGATGAGAGTGAAGATGAACTGGTCTCTTTACCGAGGGCCAGCTCCCCATCAGCACTGGGAAAGGGGAGGAGGAGGTGGAAGGAGACAGAAGAAAGGTGGGGAAAGAGAGCTGTCCTGAGGTCCCAGGAGAGAGGGCACTTCCAGGAGTGCATCTTGGTGGGAGGAAGAGGGTGCCCATGTGCACCTGTCACTCATCCTCTCTGGAGCAAGCCTCCAGTTCCAGGAGCCCAGCAAGCGCAGTGAGCACAGGGCCAGGCTGGAGTGGGCTGCCACCCACCTGTCCACCCTCCACCCTGAACAAGAGCAGGCATTTTCCGCCCAGGCCGCAGAGTTAAGGCCCGCATTTTCCCTCCTCTCATTCAGGTGTGTCCAGCCCAGATGTGTCCTTACCCCAGAGTACTTCTGGGGCCCGGAAGTGGCCCTGGCTGAGAACAGCTGACCCTGGTCTAAGGAGGGGGGACCTTTTTCATTTAGGCAGAAATGCTTTGTGTGTGCAAAATTTGACCTCCAACTCCCCTCCCCAGGTTGCCAGATGGTAGATGTGTTTAGTTTGCAGATAAGATAAAGGCAGAAATTGGACTGGATGGAGAATTACCTGTCAGCCTTCTCTGTGGCCCGTTGCCCACTTCAAGCTCCCCTTAGTCTGTGCCCAATGAGGAGGGGCACCAGCAGGTGGCATGACCCAGTGTGTCCCAGGGACGATCCTTAACCTCCCTAACCCGGACCCGTCCACCTTCCCAGCCCCACCTGCAATGTCCACTGTAGGACCCTGTGAACTGCTCAGCCAAGGCTAAGTTCAACTCAGATCGCAGCGGAGGAGGGAAGAGAGGCACTCAATGCTGCAGGCAGCCGGAGTCTCCACCCAACACCCAGGCACCTTGGACAGAACCCATTTGGCTCAGGTAGCTGCCGATTGGGATGCTTTGCAGCTTAGCATGGGTGTGAGCCCCACACTTTCCGCCTCTGGCAGATCGGCTCAGGGAGGGTGAGTTAATGGTGAGAATGCTAGCCAGCAGCCATGAAGGCTCTGTGTTCCTGCCCAATAAGCCCCCTGCCTCCTGGGATCCATTTGGGGAAAGAATCTGGAAAGGCATCTTTCTCTACTCCTGTCCCTGGGCGTTCAACAGCCTCCTGGCCCATCTCCCCACTCTCTGCATGACCCTGAGTTGCTTTCCCCAAGTGACCAACAAACTGAGTAGTCTCAGCAATGCCACACCTCCAAGCCCTAGTCACACCTGGGGGCGGGACTCACCCTCCTGGGCACCCAGCTCTGCCCGCGGACATTCCTGGCTTCCAGCCTGCCCTGCAGTGGTGAGGGCAACTCCTCCCCTGGGGTCCCCTGAACTCTCCTTCCTCCCTCCCTTTCGTAGGAGGAGACTGGAGGGCCTGGTGGCAGCTGATTGCCAAGGGTGTGGCCTTCAGGCACAAACTGAGTGAGCAACCCGAACTAGCCGTAAGCCCTCTGCTGCCTGGAGGAGGAGTCCTTACGTGTCATTGCTCTTCCCTCATTGCAGACGAGGAAACTGAGGCTCAGGGAGTTGGTCTCAAGTAAACGGGAAGGAAGGGGTCTGAACTCACACTCAGCCATAAAGCCCAGATTCTCCCTTCCTGTTTGCTGCACACACCTTCTCGGGCAGGAGGAAGTGGGTAGCTCATCAGGACGGGCCCGGGGTCTTGAGCTGCAACAGGGAGGGGAGAGAGCAGAGGAGAAGCACATTGTGGGGGAAATTTGAAAAGTTGGATGAAGGAGGGGGTTTTGAACTAAGTGCTGAAGATTGAAAAGATCTAAAAACTAAAGAGGCAGGTGGAAGGAGAGGGTTAGGGAAGCAAAAAAAGAGGGTGAGGATGCTGAGGGCATGCAGAGGACACCAGGGGGCGAGATGAGGGGCAAGCAGGGCCAGGTGTGTGAGAGGACATCACAGGCTAAACAGGGAGGCCCACTCCAGTCCTCCTGCCTGGAGAATCCCGGGGACGGGGGAGCCTGGTGGGCTGCAGTCCATGGGGTCGCTAGGAGTCGGACACGACTGACTGACTTCACTTTCATGCATTGGAGAAGGAAATGACAGCCCACTCCAGTGTTCCTGCCTGGAGAATCCCGGGGACGGGGGAGCCTGGTGGGCTGCCGTCCATGGGGTCGCTAGGAGTCGGACACGACTGAGCGACTTCACTTTCTTGCACTGGAGAAGGAAATGACAGCCCACTCCAGTGTTCTTGCCTGGAGAATCCCATGGACAGAGGAGCCTGGTGGGTGACAGTCTGTGGTGTCAGAAAGAGTCAGACACGTCTGAGCATGCATCCAACAACATAGCCTTAAAAAGGTTCCAGTAAAGAGCCCTGACTCTGAAAAAAAGTGTCCCTTGCGCTCCCACTCTGGAAGGTATCAGTTCAGTTCAGTCACTCAGTCGTGTCCGACTCTTTATGACCCCATGAATCGCAGCACGCCAGGCCTCCCTGGCCATCACCAACTCCCAGAGTCCACTCAGTATGCCTGTGGGTAAAGCTGCTCCCCCCAGTAGGGGACAGTTTCTGATGTGGTAGNTCAGTTCAGTCACTCAGTCGTGTCCGACTCTTTATGACCCCATGAATCGCAGCACGCCAGGCCTCCCTGGCCATCACCAACTCCCAGAGTCCACTCAGTATGCCTGTGGGTAAAGCTGCTCCCCCCAGTAGGGGACAGTTTCTGATGTGGTAGCTGCAGGGTCGCCTTCAGCCAGTGGCACTCCCAGCATTTGAAGAAGCAAATGCTTCAGGCCAGAAGGGGGATGTGGTGGCCGTCACACATCACAGCATCTACTACAGTCCACCCCTTGCCTTGCCAAGCCCTGCCTTTCAGGGAGAATTTTCCGTTAGAAGAGGACCTGGCTGGTTCAGGTGCTGGACGTAGATGGTGAGGAGACCCCCACACGCAGGCTCTTGGGTGTGGGTGGCCTGTCTGGACAAGCCAGGTGGACGAGTCCTCTGAAATCTCAGGGTGCCTGATTGCAGTTTCATGGGTCACCTTTCAGAGTAGCGGTTTGGCTTGGTTTCAGATGAAGTGTAATTTTAAGAAACTTTTATAATGGAAACAGCAGGGACATAAAAATTCCACCAGCTTGTAAGAACAGAATGTCTACAAAGCTTCTGCAAGGGTTCTTGTATCAGCCAGTTTTTACAGTCACAAGTGACTAACACCCAACTGAGTAAATTCAGGCTGGGGAGGGGAAATTTACTATTTCTCATAAATAGGCAGAGGAAAGGAAGGGTGGGCCTGCCTCTGGGAAGATTAGATCTCAGGTTCTCTCCCGCTTTGCACATTTAAAATGGAGAGTGAACATTTGCTCCAGAGAAGTGGATGCAGGCCCCTTCCGGTCTTTCACGCCTGGGCTTGGTCCTGAGGCTGGGGGTGGGGGTGAGGGGGGGGGGGGGGGGAGGGGGGGTCGCTGTGGGCCCCTGAGCAGGGAGAGGCAGGAGCAGGGCGGAGGAGGCCTGGGAGTGTTCCCCAGAGAGCCCGGCAGCCCAGCCCCAGTGGTTCAGCCAGGGGTGCTGTAGATCTGGGGCTTGTGTGGCTGCTCTCCGATCCTGGTGGAGGGTCCTTGCACCTTAACTCCCTCCACCCCCTTTCCTCCCCAGCTGCTGGGGTACAGATGAGGCCAGGCCCAGAATGGGGAACTGGCAGGAGCTAGAAGCAGTGGGTGGGCAGGGCTTGGAATTCCACTAGACCCCTACAGCTGGCTTTTTCCTTCCATATTTCTTACTGCTGGATTTTTTTTTTTTCCAAAGTCTATTAGGATACTCAGGACGTGTAGTCTGAGGCAGTAATAACCCTTCCTGTGAGTGCTATGGCCTGGCAAGCCTCCGAGTGGGTGAGGAGCAGCTCACAGGGGCGCTTTGAGGGGTTTGGTCCACACAGGACCCTGAATCCTGAGCTCACAGTAGATAGTGCCACAAAAGGAGAGCGCAGAGGACCCAGCCCCCAGGGGGCCCAAGAGCTGAGCCGGGGACCACCAGTGCACAGACTGACCCTTCTCTTCTGGTTACCATTAATATCTGTGCAATACCTCCAGTTCAGGAAGCATGGTAGTGAGAGAAGCGAGGAGCTGAACTTAGGTCTAATGAGCATCTACCAAATGCTGTCCTGCTCCTGCAAAATAGACCTATGTCAGACTTTTAGTTGACACAGGAATTCTACAAACAGGCAATCTCATTCAGTTCAGTTCAGTTGCTCAGTCGTCTCTGACTCTTTGCAACCCCGTGAATTGCAGCACGCCAGGCCTCCCTGTCCATCACCATCTCTCAGAGTTCACGCAGACTCACGTCCATCGAGTCCGTGATGCCATCCAGCCATCTCATCCTCGGTTGTCCCCTTCTCCTCCTGCCCCCAATCCATCCCAGCATCAGAGTTTTTTTCCAGTGAATCAACTCTTAGCATGAGGTGGCCAAAGTACTGGAGTTTCAGCTTCAGCATCATTCCTTCCAAAGAAATACCAGGGTTGATGTCCTTCAGAATGGACTGATTGGATTTCCTTGCAGTCCAAGGGACTCTCAAGAGTCTTCTCCAACACCACAGTTCAAAAGCATCAATTCTTCAGCACTCAGCCTTCTTCACAGTCCAACTCTCACATCCACACATGACCACAGGAAAAACCATAGCCTTGACTAGATGGACCTTAGTCGGCAAAGTCATGTCTCTGCTTTTGAATATACTGTCTAGGTTGGTCATAACTTTTCTTCCAAGGATTAAGCGTCTTTTAATTTCATGGCTGCAGTCACCATCTGCAGTGATTTTCGAGACCCCAAAATCAAGTCTGACACTGTTTCCACTGTTTCTCCATCTATTTCCCATGAAATAATGGGACCGGATGCCGTGATCTTTGTTTTCTGAATGTTGAGCTTTAAGCCAACTTTTTCACTCTCCTCTTTCACTTTCATCAAGAGGCTTTTTAGCNTTATAATATTGGCTCATTACTAAAGTCAATTAATATTAAAAACTATATTCTGCTAAAAATATCTGAAGTCACTTTAAAATATTTACTTATTCAATTATATGCTTAGGCACATACTCAAAAAAAAAAAAGAAAAAGAAAAATCCCATAGTGATGGGATAGACAGATGCTGTCTATCTTCAATTTTTAGTTTTCCTACAAAAATCCAAAGACTTTGTTTGGAAGCCATGAAATGTTAACTGGAAGTGTTTCCTGAAACTAATGGCCATCTTGCAGGAGTGTACTCCATGGGGATATTAACACCTGTGCAGAAAATAGGTTATAACAATGTTCATGTGGTTTGATGAAGCAGCGGAGATTGTGAGTGGAAGACACGTGGTGTGCGCTCCCTGAATGTGGCATAGACTTCAAAACAAATCTGGTTTCTTTGCTAGGTTTTGTTCTCCATGAGGACAGGGACCACATCTGTTTATGCTCATTGTTGCATCTCTGTTGCCTGCAATATAGTGGGAGCTTAATGATATTTGTTGAGTAAGTGAATAAATGAAATGCAGAAGGTCAGAAACAAACCAAACGTCCATCAATAGAGCAAAGGTTCATCAGAACATGATAATGTAATGATAATTTAGTATATTTCTATATGTATATTTATATGTAATGATAATTCAGTATATTTATATATATTCAGTACAATCATGATAATTCAGTAATGTCAATGAATAATTAGGATATCTGGAATTTTAGGGGAAACCCCAACCATCATGGAAGTGTAGGGCTTTGAACATTAATAGGAGGCACTAATATTCAAATTCCCAGGTCTAACCTTTTAATGGGAAACAAGAAATGAGAATAATGGACATTGTGAGACCTGATGCTATGACCTGACGGAGGGTTACTTGGGGGGAAATTATGTCCTTTTCTACCTCATCCGCATCCTGCAGAAAATCGATTCCAAAGGACTTTTATTTCCAATTTGTTCCCCTAACAGTTCAGACTTACAGTTTCTACTGCTATAAAACATCCCCAAACATCACCTAGCGGATGACTCCGGAGGATGAGTTTAAGCATGGGGCCTCACTTGAATTCAAGGGTGTGTTTGGAATGGATGCCGTGGGTGGTTGAGAGCCACGTGCTTTGTCTGGAGCCCCTTGTATCTTTCTCTCTTTTAAAGGAAGGAGTCTCATGTCAGTTATTTGGAAGACAAAGTCATTCTGTTTGCCTTATCTTTTTTTGTATCTCTCAGCTCCATCCAGAAATGAGAAAGCTGGATCACCCTCAGTGTTGTGATGAGTTATCTGGGGATCCCATTTGTAATTCAGATGGGTTGCCAGAAAGAGGCCAAATGTTCTTTTCCTTCCTGATGTAAAAATTGATTTAAAAACCTCAAATCTCAAGGCCTGTTTTCAGCGCCAAAGTGCAGAATGACTGGCCAGGAAGATGGATGGGGTCCTGGTCATGCAGATTGCCCACCACTTCCTACTCCATGAGGATTCGGCAATAAAAGAATATGATTCCCATCAACCATCTCTGACAGTGATTTTTAATATGCCTCATCTCCCACTGGCAAGGGTTTTGTTCTGTTTTGTTTTGTGGACTAGAAAGAATTTCTTAACAGGTTGAGCTTGTGAAATTAGAGAGTTGCTTTCTCAAAGGATTCAATGCCCAAATACTCCTGGAAATAAAGGCACAGTATAGTGAAATTCTTGCTTTTCATTAAAAGAGAATTAAACCAATGACCTTTTACATGTTTTGTTTTTTTTTGTATTCCAAACGATTGGGGTGTGATTGCATTATATTATTTAAGTTCCTGGATGTTTAGATATTTAATATACATAACTCTTCATAGATGCCCAAAGATGTCTGCCCACATTCTTTCCATGCTATAGAAGTTAAGAAGGGCAAATTCCCCAGCTAAATTACAGACACTATTAGGAAACTGTCATTTCCTTTCATATCATATCCTGTCTGGAACTGTCTATAAACAGGCTTTGCCCAAATTTGTGTCACTCACACATCCCCTTCAAAAGTTTTCCAACATCAAAATATAAATTGAACTATTTATCACTCAATCCTTTAAAAACGCCTTATGCTCTTTACGGAAGTAAACATATTTTCAAAGGAAACTGCATATTACCATAACGAGGAAAGCAGAAACGCTTGCCAAAAACAGAAGGAAACTTTTAAAAATAAATAAAATTTAAAGTAAATAACACCATTTCCAGGTGGTGAGTGTTGGCTGCCACGGCTCAGGCGACCTCTTCCTTTGTTAAGGAGGAAGTTAGCAGGGGTTAAGGGTTACTGGATGGCGTCACTGACTCGATGCACAGGAGTTTGGGTGGCCTCCAGGAGATGGTGATGGACAGGGAGGCCTGGCGTGCTGCGATTCATGGGGTCGCAAAGAGTCGGACACGACTGAGCGACTGAACTGAACTGAACGGAAGGGTTAAGGAAAAGAAGCAACGAAGAGACATTCTCTGTGATTGAATCAGCAGGACGAAAGGGGATCTTCTCTGCACAATTGGGGTTTAGCTGGTATTCCCTCCGTGCTGCCTAGAGCCCTGGCTGGCCACCTGCCCTGGGCTCTGGGGTCTCAGAAGCGGGAGCGGCACCTCGGCTGCCCTGGCCGGGGAGCAGAGCTCACCATCTGTGCGAGGAGCGCCAGCAGGGAGGGCCTCGAGGCTTTGCCTTCTTCTCTCCTGGGCGTTTCTCCTGCGGGCGCGGGTGTGCGCTCTCCTGCTTCGCTGAGGCCCACCGTTCCTAGGGCTGATTCCTCGGACTTGACGGCCTCCGCTGGTGATGCACACGCCACCTGGATTGTTCGGCCAGGTGATAAGACAGCGGGGGGTAAGAAGCCCATCCCCAGACGCGGTTTATAAAGTGGGGTCCTGGCCGTCCCCTGCTGCAGACTGGAGCCCGGAGCCGCGTCTCCACGGGCGGGCGCGTCGTCAGGAAGGCGCCGCCAGGCCACGGGCTCCCCGAAGGCGCGGGTGGAAGCGGCCGCCTTCCCGCCCGGCGAGGCCGCCAGCTGCGGCTGAGGACGCCCTTTAGAGGGGCCTTCAGGACCTCGGCCCCGCTAGGCCCCGCTAGGTTTGGGCTCCCGGGGGAGGCACACCCGGCCCCCGGAAGGTCGGGCGTCACCACGTGCGTGGAGTGCGAACCCGGGCCGGGCGCACGGTTCCCACCGCACGGCCCGCGCCCGCCGCCGGCGGCAGGCCAGCTCCGCGCGGAAGGACGGCGGGGGCCGCTCCCGCAAGGCCTGGGCCGCCCCAGTGCCACCGCCCAGCCCCGCTCAGGCCAGCCGTCGCTCCTGCTCTCAGCAGCGGCGTGGACCCAGCGGCGGGCCCGCAGTGGCGCTGAGACGCGCGCCCTGCCCTTAGACAGCTCAGCTGAGCCCCGACCCCAGCCTGTCTGTCTGCATCGCTCCCTCTGCGCTGTGCTCCGTAGCCCTGGGGCGGCTTTTGTGTTTGCATGTGTGCTGGCAACAGGACGGGGCTCACCGGCCCGGAGAGAGTTTCATAGCTTCCTTCTTGTTTCCGCAGGCAGGGGTTGGCAAACTTCTACCAAATTCTTCCCAGAGTCGGCTTGGGGATGGCCCCTGAGCCAAGAATAGATTCTACATTTTTTAAGGGTTGGAAAAATTGTTTAAAAAGATGAAAAAATTGGCAACAGAAACCCTATGTAGCCGGCAAAATCTGAAACATTCACTATCTGGCCCTTTCCACAAACGCGTGCCATCTCTGCCTCAGAGAGAAGTTTCTCGAGCCAATGGCATCTCTGCATTTGTTCTGGCTGGTACCAGACCCCTAGCGTCCTCCAAATTCTTTTCTTGCTGTCAGGGTTGAGGGGAGACGAATAAAGTCATTTCCAGAAATACAGCATGATTGTGGAGAAAATATTTTCCTTTCTTCATGCAGAAAATATCACTGGTTTGTAAATAACCCAAATGATCTGAATTGAGAAGGACCCTTCATTCTATATTGTCAGTTGAAGCAAGAAGGCATCCATCAACAAATCAACATACAGACACATCCTAAAACAGGGCAATTAAATCATAGCACTCTCTCCCCACCTTCCATTTCTTAAGGTATTGACAAGTTCCAGCATTTCCTCTTTGTAATCTAAGATCTACGTTGGGAAATTATAAAGTCAAAGGTCCCAGAATGCAAGGCAGGTGACGTCAGCGTGGACTGACCAGGTGTAAGACAAAAAGGAGGGGACTGTGGCAAATGAAAGTTAAGTTGTCCCATCAAAAGATGTTAAGAGAATAAAAGTACCGAGCTGGCCAACAAAGCATGTTTGTAACGAGGTTTCTGCTGCTGGGATGCTGAACTTTGACCCAGGCCTGTCTTTGGGAAACCAGGCATTGACCAGGGCCAGATAAGAGACTGGACTGGCGGTCAAGTGCGGCCCTGGATTTCTAAATCCGGGACTGATTTAATCCAATTTCACTTCTGTAAGGTAAGTTCCAGCTGAAGCGTTGGCACTCTGCTACAATGACTGAGTGCAGCGTCCAGCGCCAGCCAGCCTGGGCCTAAATCTAGACTCTGCCCCTTCCAGGGGCTCTAATCCAAGGTTCCCACTCAGTGTCCCCACACCTTGGTTTTCTCATTTCTTGATGGGGATAGTACAACACATCAGAAAGTTGTTTTGAGAATTAAATTAGGCAGCATATTTAAAGTTCTTAGAACTGTGCCTGACACACAGTAAGCATTCAGTTAATGCCAGTGGTTGTCACTTTGAGAGTGTGGGCATGAATTATCTGGAATCGCCCAGCATGCATGAATCCATTGTTTAGAAAAGATATCAACAACTATCTCTTGTTATGTCAGATGTGCAAGGTATTTTTAATATGTTACCTCAGTAAAGGATTACTGAGTTACTCAAGAAAGCTCAGTCCAGTCTAATGAAGCATCTAAATGAGTAAATGATATAGCCAATATCATACCAACAGGTAATTAGCCATTTCAATGAGGATGGAGCTGTTTACCAGTAACCGAATATCTCATAGTGTCTTAACAAATAACAGTATGGAACAGGAAGCTATGGGGTTGGCTCGGTGGCTCCACAAAGTTTCTAAGAATCTGGGCTCTTGCTACCCTCTGACTCTGCCATTCTTGGCTTTCCACCCTTTTATTTGCTACCTCACGGGCATAAAGTAGCTGCCACGGTCTCAGGCATCACATCCTCAACCCAATGTCCTAAGAAGGAAGGAAGGTCACAACCAAAACTTTTCTCCAAGTGAATTTCTGTATTTTGATCCTCTAACTCAGATTACATCTCATTGGCCAAACGTAGGTCACATCCTTATCCCTAGATTCATTATTGCTGAAGAAAATGGGATTTGGTTTAGACAAATCGCAACCAAATACTTGGGGCTGTGGTAGTGGCCAACCTTACCTAAGATCAAGGGGAAAAGGGTGCAGGAATGAGAAATGGCCGTTAGGTAGGTAATGAGCAGAGACTAACTCGCTGACTCTGGGTTTAGAATTTCTGTGTGGTTGAAGCAGCAAGTTACCTCTGTGTGTGTGTGTGTATGTGTATGGACGAGAGGGACAATTACTCATATGATAAAATGACCATATGGCAGTAACTTTGTAGATCAGTTTTGAGTGGCAGTGGTTTCTTGCTGGGCCTTTTCAAATGTCAAGAGATGTCAACTTATAAATCTTAGCCCACAGTCCATTCTTCAAAACACAACTATTTCAGTAGGGAAAAAAAAGAGACTTCTAGAGACTCTTATTAGCTTTGAAGTCAGGCCTTTTTGAGTGGCAGTGGTTTCTTGCTGGGCCTTTTCAAATGTCAAGAGATGTCAACTTATAAATCTTAGCCCACAGTCCATTCTTCAAAACACAACTATTTCAGTAGGGAAAAAAAAGAGACTTCTAGAGACTCTTATTAGCTTTGAAGTCAGGCCAAGAAGTTGGCTTTCAGCAGCCAAGGGGAAAAAAAAAGATCCATTAACATCCAGCATGGAGATCTAGAAGGATCTGAGCTAAGTGAGGATCTTACTTACATTTACAGACATGAGAATTTGACTTTTATTTGGATAGTTTTCTGATTTCTTTCCAGGCCAGAGCTTTGGGAAAAAATGCTATTCCTTATTCAGAATATACGACTGCCTCTGAACATTTTAACTTTGGGTGTGATGGGCATAGTGAAAACCAGATTCACACTATATTTTAGAATTAAGTCTCCTTTGCTTGATTTCAACTGTTGTTCAGCTGCTAAGTGGTATCCAGTGTTTTGCGACCCCATGGTCTGTAGCTCACCAGGCTTCTCTGTCCATAGCGTCATGTCCAGGCAGGCATACTGGTGTGGGTTGCCATTTCCTTCTGCACGGGATCTGCCAAGACCAGGGGCTGACCCCACATCATCCGCATTGGCAGGCGGGTTCCTTACCATTGTGCTACCAGGGGAAGCCCTTGATTTCAGGAGGGCATGTTGTATGCTGCATGAAGATGGCGAGTACAGTTAACACAGACAATACACGTTTCGGCAGAAGGTTTCGCTTTTGCCTCTGACATTATACCATATTTGCTCTTGAAATCTGGTTTATATAGTTTTTACTAGAGCTATGAGTTTCAGAAAGTGATTTATAGCAAAATAGGTTACCTCCACTTAAACTTCACCTATGCCGTGATAATATTGACAATTTTTATAACTTTTTAGATTCTTTCTGATTTGATGTATAACCTGTTATTTGATTGCAAAGAATTGTAGTGATTTTACTTTTAGACCCAGCTCACAGCTGATACACAGCGTAAGTGAGGGGGGAAAGGGGATTTTTGCTGTTGAAAACCCCGGGTACTGGGGCTTGGCTGTTACTGCAACACAACCTGGCAGATGCTGACTAATAAAGCATGCGAACCCGTTTAAGTCAATGAAAAAGAACAAATTCGAGGACATGTAGGGTTGCTGCTGGACGGGTCTCTCCTTTATTCTGCACTGGCTGATGTGCTGTTGAAAATCTGAGACAGTAGCCAGGCCAGGAAGGCTGAGCCCAGGGAGAGCGTGAGGGCCAACACATTTCACTTTCTTTTTCTCCAGGTAGAGCTGGGTGTTTTCTCACTTGCAACTGACAAGTTCCTCGCTAAGAGAAAAACAGCAGAGCTTCCTGTTCCTCTGATCTTGGAGCTTCTTGGGAAGGAAAGCCTTCCTCCCCTCATGAGTTAGAACACGACCTCAGGTTAACCAGTGTTCCAGATGTTTTCAGATTATAATGAAATGATTCAATATTCTCTGTAATCGGGGTGAATAAAAACTTTCCCCTGATAGAACCAGAGGTTTATTCTATGAAAAGAGTTCATTGGTTTCAAAAACCTTATTTTTCTCTTCATGAAACAATTTGAAATCACTCTGCTCTTTGATTTGCGCTGGTTGATAGATCAGTTTTGGGAACTCATGGTGGAGATACTTTCTAAGAATAAATTCAACCACATTTTAGCCCTAAGAAGTTGCGAGTGAAAGGGCTCTCGCAAAGTGTCCCGCTCTGAAAGTCTAGAGTACGATCCATTGCTGTGACTAACGCCACCTCTTTTACTCAGGAGGACACTACACTGATTAATTGTTTTTCATACATGTTCCCTCCATGTGGACACTGAGTCAGCTGGGAGGCGTGTAATTTCACAAGGAAACAGAAAACCTGATCACTGGGAAGCGCCCACTTCCCGATGCTACGCCGCATGTGCGCTGACGTTCCTGCATGGGGCGATAAACTTCCTGCGAAAGGCCCTGAGATGGCTCCACTCTGCCCTTGCGGCCTGAAAGCAGAGATAGACTGGGCAAAGGAAGGAAGGGGTCTGTTCTAATAAAACTTTATCTATAAACGCGGAAATTTGAATTTTGTATAATTTTCATATATCACAAAATATCATTCTTCCGATTTTTCTTTTCCAACCATTCAAAATGTAAGAACCATTCTTAGCGTGTGGGTCAGACAAACACAGGTGATGGGCTAGATTTGGCCTGTGGACTGCAGTTTGCCAACCCCTGAATTACTGAGTTCTTTTGTGTTTCAGGCATTATTCATATAATTCTCACAAGAATCCTTACAAGGGGTGAGTCATATTATTATGGCCATTTAAGAGATGAGTAAACTGAGGTCCAAAAGGTAGCACAGCCTGGGGGTGATGGGGCCAAGAGCACAACGTATTTACCATATTCTTTTCAACTGGTAGTCAATTAGGAGATGAAATGTGGAATCTTAAAATGAGAACAGTATTGGTAGGGCTAAGCAACTGAAAGCATTTTAAAATGCTTTTTTATTTTTTTGACAAAATATTTTGCGTTTCCTTGCATCTCTGTCTGATTCTGTGTTATCTTTCGGTATCAGTCATTTAACTCTAATTTATGCTATTTTTGTGTTCTAAACGTCACAGTAGAAAATGAGACAGTTTGTTTCCCAGTTAGAGATCCACTCTGTACCTGCATGTGCAAGCTGCAAGAGACATGGGATTCCCTGGATAGGATTCCTACACGCAGGCATACAAAAAGACGTTTCACTTCAAAAAACATAGAACTTGGAAGCTAACAGATGCTTTGGATTTAACCTGCAGCTTTTAAACTTAAAGTTCCTGGGAAGGAGACTCATGGAGTTCCCCCTTGTAGGGTGCTGAAATGGAGAGTTAGATTTTCTAGAAAATAGCCAGTAAACTCATGAGAATTTTCTGGCGTTACAAGAGTCCTGAGCTTTACAAGCTAGTAAGTTTGGCTCCAAAAAGGGGGAGGGAGAGAGAGAGAAGGGAGGGAGGAAGAAGACAGGAAGGAGGGAGGGAGGAAAGAGAAAGAAGCAACGGCAGATTGCAAAGCGGCAAAGCAGATCCCAAAGCTCTCTCTCCCAGCAAGAATTACGACGCAGCCATTCCAGTTTTTACTCCACATCACAGTCAACACTTCTGGACATATTTGGATTTTCGACTTCTGCTCAGTTCCAGCAATTAAATAAAAGTGAAAACACAAGCCCCGTCCATGGCAAGCAAACAAGAGACATCTCGGAAGAGCCAAACATATTTTGCTTTGGTAAAACAGTAGCGATCAGCTTCTGTCTTAAGGAGTCGTGAACTTACGTAGCCCACGCATAACGCTTTTTTCCAAAGACTGCACTTCTTTTAGAGCAGACAGCTGCTGCTTTGGGTCTGACACTCTTGAGGCCCAATTTGTTCATCTCCCTGGAAGACATTTTGGAATGACACACTTGTGTGATGGCTTACACGGAGCCATCTCCTTAGACATGAATGCACTGTCTTGAAAGTCTTGACCATCACTCTTGGAAATTAAAGCCCCCAAAGAAAGTGAGGCTCAACTTGTGTCTGTCAAATGTAGACCCGTGGAGTCAGCTCTCCTGCTCGAGAGAATGTCTCACAGCATCTATTGCAGCAATATGCTCTGATGCCTGGTGCAACTACCTGTCCTGGGTACCACCCACGGTTAGTAGAGAATCTAGGTTGCCATGGAAATAAAAGCGAAAGAGCAATCAAAGTAAAATGAAGCAGAGGGTGCAGCACCATGTCCCTTAAGGAAGGAGCGAGATGCTCTTAGGTTGAGTAGACTCTTTCAGCCCCTAAATGGTAACAAATGCTAAAAATGCGTGCTCTGATTCTGCATTTTATCTGCACTGATTCAATGGGCGTTACAACCATTGATCCAAAGTCATTCCCCCATGGTCACTAACCATGTGAAAGGGTGAAAGAGTCTACAGTGGGTGAATCACACTTGGAGCATGCAAGAACCCACAACCCCAGAGCTGGCGGGCCCAGGGGTCCATCATGCCAGAGATGAATATGGAAGGATTCTGTCATTTCGTGTGTGACTTACATTCTCCTCTGCACCTGTGGGGACTGAATCCTCTTTAACTGGCTAAAGGGAAGATGAAAACAAAAGCAAGAGTTAGGACGTTACCAAAACCAGGGCTAACAGCTTTCTGGTGCCATTTCTGGACACTGCTTATGCACACCTGTTCCAAGATGAACTCAAACGAGGTTTATACAAATATAAACAGTGTAAATTAAATGATGTGTTTTAAAATGCAATGAAGGAACAATAAACATACAGAGGCAACCTGAATACAAATGGAGTGACGAGGGGATGCTACAGAAAACACAAATGGCAGCGCTGGCTGCCGGCAAGTATTAATAACACGTTTGCCTTGACAGTTCCTGGTAGCTGCTGAAGAGGGACCTACGATCTGTCACACGAGATAGTCAGTGTTAGGCAAGGTGCACGAGCTGCTTGGGAAAGTTCTGGTTGTATGTCCAGAGCAATCCATCCTGTGATCCTCTGAGAGGAAGCAGACACTGATGTGATAAGCAGGGTCCTCAGCCTTGACCTGACGGTCGGGCAGTGGCCAGCATCTGAAGCTGCCTCTTACCAGCCTTCGATGTGGGCCAAGGTCATTGTGCCAAAGAATAATCGGGTTAAAATACTTCTATGGAGGGCCAGAGGGCTGGGGTCCAACATATCCTGCAGTAAGTCTAGCATCTCGGTCCTGCCCCAGATAGGAGAGGTATTACCAAATTCTATCAAAGGTCAATGTCACAATCACCCTATAGGTTTGCCAAGCTCCAACTCGAGAGTTCGTCTTTGCATATTTCTTGCAGTTGTTCTGACGCATTTTGAGGTGGGTGAGTGGTGGTTACAGGCCACTGCGAGACTCACTTGTCAGAGCTGGATTCTCTTCCCAGAAAAGTAAGCTTGAACAAAATATTGTACAAAGAACTCCAGGGTGTTCATAGACCCTTGCATCTCTCCTCTTGGACGCCAGGGCAAGAACTCTTTGTCGGTGTTTATTTGATTATTTCTCTTTGCCTGTGCTGGGTCTCCGTCGCTGGCCCCGGCTTCTCTCCAGTCTCGGCGAGCGGGGGCTGCTCTCAAGTTGCTGGACCAGGACTTATTGCGGTGGCTTCTCTTGTTGCGGATCGTGAGCTTCAGCAGCTGTGGGACGTGGGCTCAGAGGCTCTCTCCTGGGCTCCAGATCACAGGCTCCACAGTTGTGCTGCAGATCTTCAGGGACTGAACCCACGTCTCCTGCACTGGCAGGGGGATTATTCAAGGAAGCACCATCTATGTCCATTTTGTCCCAAGCCCTGCCTTTATTGTTACCTTGAAAACATGCAATGTGCGAGAGAGAAGGGGACTGACATTCACAAACATATCCTCTTTATTTGGCGCTTTGTAAACATTATCTGACTTAAAGCAGTCCCAGGCGGTCAGTATGCGGATCTTCACTTACACAGCAAGAAACAAAGTTCAGAGAGCTGGAGTCCCTTGTTTAGGATGATAAAACCAGAAAGTGATGGAAATGGTTCCAAAAGCCAGTTTTCCCCCCTGTCATGATGTGGTGGCTCAGACAGTAAAGCGTCTGTCTACAATGCAGGAGACCTGGGTTCGAGCCCTGGGTTGGGAAGATCCACTCCAGTACTATTGCCTGGAAAATCCCATGGACAGAGGAGCCTTGTAGGCTACACTCTATGGGGCNAAAAGCCAGTTTTCCCCCCTGTCATGATGTGGTGGCTCAGACAGTAAAGCGTCTGTCTACAATGCAGGAGACCTGGGTTCGAGCCCTGGGTTGGGAAGATCCACTCCAGTACTATTGCCTGGAAAATCCCATGGACAGAGGAGCCTTGTAGGCTACACTCTATGGGGCTGCAAAGAGTCGGACACGACTGAGCGACTTCACTATGATGGTTTGAAGAATCAGAAACTTTTGGTGACTGTGTGAGCTTCTTTCTCTTCTACCAGAGCTTTCTCTCTAGACGAGATCTTCAGATTTGACCACTAACTTCTACTTATCTTCTCCTCACACTGAAGCTTACCTGAGCACAGAAAAATGTCCCAAAATGGATTGTGGGTTTTCTGGAAGCTTCTGATTGTTGGGAAATCATAGAACATTCAGAAGCAACGGCAACTAGTGTAGCTGTCTTGGAACCACACCCCTTCTTCCCGAGACCCCTCGGGTACTGTTTAATCCTATGGAAAGGCAAAGAATTAAATGACATTTTAAGCAGACTGCCTTCAACCTGACCCACAAAAGTTTCAAGAGTCAATATACTGTGTACCCTGAGCTGAAAAACCCTCCCTCCATGCAAGAACAGCACTGCTGGCTTGCCAGGCTCTCTCTGCTGCCCGGGGCGTTGGAAGGAGACTGGTTTGTGTGCTGGTTTCCTGTGTTGGGAAAGCTCTTGGCCGTTGACGGCTCAATGTTTTCCAGAGGAAGCTGAGAGCTGAGTGCAGGTGAGGCTGAGATGTGGAAGGGACGCCTCCGGACAGCGAGGTTTCCGTCATCTTCATTGTGGCTCCACTCAACCCGATCCTGCTAAGGTTTCGGGAGTTGGCGTTGTAAGTATTGTCTGTTCCGAAAGATATGGCTGTCTCTTATTTTAAAGTGATACTACCCAGCAAAACACTCCTTGCTGCTGCTGCTGCTGCTAAGTCGCTTCAGTCGTGTCCGACTCTGTGTGACCCCATAGACGGCAGCCCACCAGGCTCCCCCGTCCCTGGGATTCTCCAGGCAAGAACACTGGAGTGGGTTGCCAGTTCCTTCTCCAATGCATGAAAGTGAAAAGTGAAAGTGAAGTTGCTCAGTCGTGTCTGACTCTTAGCGACCCCACTGACTGCAGCCCACCAGGCTCCTCTTCATGGGGTTTTCCAGGCAAGAGTGCTGGAGTGGGGTGCCATTGCCTTCTCCAAAACACTCCTTATGTTGGGAATTAGTCCAGTGGACCACTTCTCAAAGTAATCTGCACACTGTTTTCACAATTCTTGACCTGTCCGTGTACCATCTGTATTTACTTGATATTTTTCTTTAAGCTGACTATCTTTTCATTTAAACAAATGTATTTTAAAAGAAAACAGCTTGACATGAACGTCATATCAACATCCTCCCCGTAACCAGAAGAACGTATTAAAAGTACTGCAATGCGTAATGGTGCTCATCAAATTCTAATTATTTTTAAGTCTTTGTTATAAAGAGAGATCATCAAGTGTAAACATAGTAAAAAGTGCTTCTTAATACCAAGAAGAGATCTTGTAGTTAATGTCACCAGAGGAAATGGAGTAGAATGGAAAGAAGATAACTTGGCATTACATGATGGATTAAGTGCTTAGAGTTGTCTCCAGGACAATTCAAATCCATCTTGCACTTTCCTGTACATTTGCACACTGGCTTACGGGCATAACCTTCAAGTTGGGGAAAGTTGAAATATCCGGTTAGAAGAAGGACCCCAGATCGGGTAATGAGACACCAGGTTCTTGTGGCCCTTTAGGGTCTGACACACGTACAGCAGCCTGCTCAGAACCCAAGTCCTGAGCGTCTTGGCCTGTGGAGTCACGTTCAAATTCACTGTGCAACCGCGGGCAAGTCAACCGCGGGCAAGTCAACCACGTCTCTCTGAACCTCAGTTCACACACCAAAAGCGGGCGCTTAGATGGTTGTTCTGAAGAATACACACAATTAAGCCTGTGAAGGGAGAGTCACGCCTGAGGCAGAGCTGAGACTCATCCACGTCTGGGGCTGGGATCTGGCCACCGGGCAGCTCCTCCGCGTGCAGATGTCAGGACCTTCCTTTCCACGGGCTAGAGACACTGTGAGGTGTATGTAGGAGGGTAAGAACTTGGACTATGTTGCAATGAGGGTTCAGGTGTCTATTCTTTTCTAGAAGTGAGCGGGTATGGGAGGAGCAGAAATAAAAATTTTAAGAAATGGGAAGAGAACTCATCCGTGGAAGTAAGGACTCTGGGGAGCCAGCATCCTGCAAGGGTAGTTTTGGGGAGGATGCCGGTGGTTGGAGAGCCCCTTGGATCCAACCCAGCTTAGCTGCCCTCGAGCTGGGTGTGCCCTGGGGAAAAGACGGCTGCATGGGTGCCAAGGGTGTCTCTCTGCCCTGAGCAGCTGCTCCTGGAGCTGAGCTTCCCAAAGAGAGTTTTCTCCACCACCTCTTGAGTGGCAGGGGAGCGGCAGCAGGCTCCGAGGACATCAGCAAAGCATCGGGTCAGTTGGGGGGACCTCCTCCTTGGTGGCTCTGGGGGCGGAGGTGTGGTTTGTGAGTGATCGCCAGGAGGAGCA
>SJYX01020142.1:61394-81934 GCA_006410675.1 Oreotragus oreotragus
CTCACACACACACACTCACACACACACAGGCTGAAATGCCACTCAGTCATAAGAATGAAATATTGCCTCTGCAACCAGATAGATGGACCTAGAGATTATCACACTAAGAGAAGTGAGTCGGACAAAGGTGAACGTCATATGACATCACTTATATGTGGAATCTAAAATATGACACAAGTGAACTTATCAAGGAAACGGAAACAGACTCACAGACACAGAGAAAAATTTGTGCTTGCCAGGAGGGAGAAGGGGTGCGGAGGGACGGATAAGTTTGGGATTAGCAGATGGAGAGGATTACACAGAGAACAGCTAAGCAATGGGGTCCTACCGTATAGCACAGGGGACTATATTCTATATCCTGTGATGAACTGTATCGGAAAAGAATATGATAAAGAACGTATAACGTGAAAGTGAAAATGTCAGTTGCTCAGCTGCGTCCAACTCCTTGCAACCCCGTGGGAGCCCACCAGGCTCCTGGGTCCATGGGACTCTCCAGGCAAGAATACTGGAGTGGGCAGCCATCCCCTTCCCCAGGAGATCTTTCTGGCCCAGGGGTTGAACCCAGGTCTCCCACATTGTAGGCAGATCCTTTCCATCTGGTATACCAAGCACACAGGTCTAATTGAGCTGCTTTGCCATTTAGCAGAAATTAGCTTTAATAAAATACATTTTAAATAGCTTTTCTTGATTAATATCATGTTGCTTTTAAAATTCCCTTCTATCTGGCCCAGACACAAGGTTGTTCCCGAATCCCTTTGGAAGAGACATTTCTAACACTGCTCTTGGGTTGTATTAAGTTCTGGCATTGGAACAGGTAGCGGGATGGCGTGGCTCTGTCAAAATACGTGATGACCTGCTCCCATCAGGACAGTGGCACAGTGAACTGCATTAAAAAAAAGCCCAGGGCATCCTAACTTCGGCCCATTGTGCCAGTATTTTGAGATCCTTATTGCTTATATTTTGGATTACAGTAATGAGCCCACCCAGCTCATAAACTTGATAAATGTGCTTCACAGTTTATTGACCAAGTTACAAATAAAAACTCTGAATAAACAGGCCTAAGGCCAGATTCCAGATGCCGCCCCGAAGACAGCTTCTTGCATGTGGTTCTGATCCTCTAATAAGCATTCTTTGTTGGCCTGCTTCTCCCTATCTTGTGAACATGCCTCAGATGCAACTCTATAGAACTGAAGAAAAACAGTAATACTAACAAAGATAATAATAAACCCCTACATTATTGGGCTATGTGTTAGGCAGTAGGCTAATACGTATATTTTTTACATTAGTATCCCATGTCAATTTGCAAAACGGAAGCAGACCCCCTGTAGTTTCTAGGTCTCTGTTCCAATACCTCATTACTGTAATCCAAAACTGTAGCTTTTATTCTAAAACTATGCCTCTCTTTGAAGTTTGGGGTGTGTCTCTAATTCTCCTTCAAAGCTGACATCCTGGAGCTCACATTTAATGCAG
The DNA here is from genome assembly GCA_006410675.1 of Oreotragus oreotragus. Lineage (NCBI taxonomy): Eukaryota > Metazoa > Chordata > Mammalia > Artiodactyla > Bovidae > Oreotragus > Oreotragus oreotragus. Next base: position 62,865 of record SJYX01020142.1, read on the forward strand.
ATCTGTAACCAGCATGGTTTCTGTGCTCAGTACACAATGACAAGGTCATCCAGCAACTCCCGCTTTTTCTCCCCCTCTTTCCCACATGGCAAAAGCCTGCGAGCTGAGGACCCAGCAGGACCAGACTCCAATTCATCACTTCCATTGCCAGGGAGTACGCTCTGGTGGTTAATATTTGAGGAAGAGGAGAGACGACTGACTCTTCCACATTGGGAGTGTGTGCAGGAAGGGAGTTCAGACAGGGAGGAGAGTCGGAGGGCACCACAGCTCACTGCAAAATGAATGGAGACAGAATGATTCCAGAACGCAAGGTCGATCTCGGCTCACCAGCGTCGTCAAGTCCCTCAGTCAGAGGAACAGGATAAGGTGTGATAAGCAAACACACCGAGGGTGGGATTCTCGTCCAAACCTCAAAACCAGAAACGCTTCCATCCTTTTCAACAAACTGGACACCTGGCTGTTATCTAGTGAGTTTAAGGTTGTCCAGCTTTGTTAACAACGAGAAAAACCCAGTTTGAAATCTAAAGGATCTGGTTTGGACATTTATATTGCTGAGAATAAGGATCTAAATGGCACGTGTACTTATCATATAAACTTGATTTACAAGAGCGCCGCTCCCTTAAAGAGCACTGCAGTTCTTAAAGGCATGTTTCCTTAAAATGCTGTCAGATGGTAGCACATCAGCCAGCAGACCCAGGAGCACCATCTGGATGGTGCGGCAGCTGCTCTGCATTCACTGACTTCACCGTGGATCTGAAGGAGACCTTTTCTATCAGGTTTGAATGCTTAAGCCTGTCTTTCAAGCTTCCAGAGTTATCCAGACCTAGGCCAGCCTTTTCTTGGTTTATTTACATATATTTTTGGCTGTACCATGCAAGCAGGCGGGATCTTAGTTCCTGGACCAAGTATCAAACCCCTGCCCCCGGCAGTGGGAGTGTGGAGCCTTAGCCACTGGGCCACCAAGAAAGTCCCTCTGCTGGGCTGTCTAACCGGGCCCCAGTGGACTCTGGGGTTCGCTTTTTGAGCAAATAAGCCATACGAGTCAGAGGGATGTTCAAGTTGTCTTAGTCTACTTCGACCTACCCTGGGCGCCCCCTTGTCTAAACACCCGCAGCACCAGTAACCTGCACTCCACGGATTAGTATTAGACTCCACACCTGACTGTTTGGGAATGAAGCTGTCATTCCTCAAATGCCAGTCACTTTGTATCCATTGTCCAGCTCCTCTCCCAGGTCATGAAAGGTAAGTATCACTTTCTATTTTCAGAGTTGAGGGAAGTGAGGCTTAGAGGGTTTAAATCCTCTGCTCACGTTCAGACAGTCACTGTCAGCTGAGATTTGATGATGTGTCTCTTGGCTTCAGAGCTCACGATGTTTTTCTACTTCATCATTTGTCTCCCCCAAAGGAAAGTAGGCAAAGAGCCATTTTGAAGATACTCCAAATAAACGCATCATTTACCGACCGCACACAGGCACACACACAGGCGTGCACGTATTCATACATAAGCTGTCCCTCCAAGTGGGTTTCAAGCCTTTCGATGGCAGCAGATGAGTCTGACATTCCCTGTGCACCTCACGTGCTGTGGGCTCCAGAAGCTGCACTTGGATATTTAGTTTGTAACCAGCGATGTCGTACGTGAAAAAGTGAGCGGAGCTCTGTTCACTGAGCACTCACTATGCCTCAGACGCTCTCCATGTAAACGACGGACTCTCATAGCGACACCGTGAGACAGACATGGTCCCTATATTACAGGTAAGAAAATAAATGCTCGGAAGGGTTAAATAATTTGCCTAAAGTTACAGAACCCCATCTTTCTGATTCTGGCTGTTATGCCAACTTGCCATCCCCAAGGTTTTTTAAGATCAGCTGTTCCCATCTTTTCACTCAAGAAATGAGGAAAAAGAAACCCAAACAGAGTAAGTAACTTCTGCAGGTCACAGAGCAAATGGTATCCCAATTACTCTGAAAGGGTGCAGTTAGTCCACATAACTGGGCTTAAACATCTTTTTGGCAAGCATAACAAAATGTGAAATTAATTTTCTCAAAGGTTATTTTTGTTTATACTAAGAACTACTTTAGCAGTCAAGACTATAAATCAAAATAATGTATAATTTCATATTGACAGCCTTTAGGGGAATTTCTGATGTTCCTAATTGCGGACTTAGAGACTTCGAAATTTGTTTGTTTAAAAGCTTCTCAATTAAAAGAAAGCGAGCTTAGAGTTGGTGAAAATGTCAGAATCTTCTAGTGTTTCTCTTTGCTCTCAAAAATTTTACAAGAATGGCTTTATAACCAAATCTTATTCTAATTGAAAGAAGACAAAGACTGCCAGTTTGCTTCCTACAAGAAATAAGCTCCTCTAAGAGAACGGAAGCTGCTAGGGGGCAGCAATCTGTTCGCTGATATTTTTTCAATGCCTAGGACCTGCACGTGCACACACACACACGCGCGCGCACACACACACACACACACACATTAAAAAAAAATACTTAGCACAAAGAGGGTGATTAAAGCTGGTGTGGGATGAGAGAACCTCCCCCTCACTTCCACACAGATCTGTTTTCCCTGCATGCAGGGAGAAAAGACGAGATCAGAGGCGATTTGATTTTCAGTTTCTTTTAACTTCATTGTTTGAATGACCTACTAAAGAAATAAAGCAGATGCCAGTCCAAGAACCAGTGAGACTGAAATAAATGGGTACCTGAGTGCCAAGTGGTTCTGACTTTTATTTTCAACGGGAAGAGCCGAATTTCAAAGAGGAACCGACACAGCTCTCACAGACGCCAAAGATCAGGAAAGATAAAGCATGGGAGGCTTTTACGTTCAGAAGCTTCCCCAGACTGGCTGGCACAGAGAGATGTCACCGTGGGCCTGACTCACGCCGCAACCCTCGAGCACGTGGGCGAGACGCAGGCTCCTCGGCCACTGCCGTGTGACCCACAGGGCAGGGGTTTTACCCACGTTCCTTAGTCCTCGCTCATTTCCATGACACGGGACTATTACTGTCTGCATTTCTCAGATGAGGAAGCCGGGGCTCTTGGAGGTGGACTGGAGCTCAGAGTCTGATCTGTACATCAGTGCTCCTCAAACTTCCGTTTGCCAACCTCCTGGGTAGTTTGGCCACACTGCACACACCCTGTGGGGCTTCCCTGGTGGCTCAGCGGTAAAGAAGCTGCCTTCCAGTGCAGGAGACGCAGGTTCGATCCCTGGGTCAGGAAGATCCCCTGGCATCCCACTCCTGTATTCTCCCCTGGGAAATCTCATGGACAGAGGAGCCTGGGCTCACAGGAGTCAGACACGACTGAGAGACTGAACAACGCCCCCCGTCCCCCCACCCTCCGTGGCCGCTGTGGCCGAGCGCGGCTCCCAGCTCCCTGTGAGCAGGGCAGCCTCTGAGGGTCACGACTTCAGCGCCCACGACCTCTGCGCTCCCCCCGCTGCTCCTTGGCAGTGACCGAGCGCAGAGAGTGCTGGAAGGCCGACACAGGACCCCTCGCATGAGCTCTGCTTGGGCCCCGCTCAGCAGCAGCCCCAGCCAGAGGCCCTCCACCCTGTCCTCCTGCCGCTCTGCCCCTCCTGGGCCCCGCAGCCTCTCCCCTCCCACACCTCCCCACACCCTTTATCCTCCACAGTGGTCTTCCTCCAAGAGATATTCTACACATCAGCTCTGTCTTCATGTCAGCCTCCTGGGGGGACCCCAATTTACTTCTATTTACTCAGCACTGTTAACTGTTCAGTTGCTAAGTCATGTCCATCTCTGTGACCCCGCGGACTGCAGCGCGCCAGGCCTCCCTGTCCATCACCATCTCCCGGAGCTTGCTCACACTCACGTCCATCGAGTCAGTGATGCCATACAACCATCTCATCCTCTGTTGTCCCCTTCTCCTCCTGCCTTCAATCTTTCCCAGCATCAGGGTTTTTCTTTCCAAAGAGTTGGCTCTTCCCATCAGGTGGCCAAAGTATTGCAGCCTCAGCGTCAGTCCTTCCAATGAATATTCAGGGTTGATTTCCTTATTAGCATTAGTACCATTAACTACATAACTCTTTATTTGGATAACTTTTTTTTTTTTCCCCAGCTGCAGCCCGTGGCATATGGGGTCCTTGTTCCCTAACCAGGGATCGAACTTTCACCCCTGCACTGGAAGTGCAGAGTCTTAACCACTGGACGCCAGGGAGGGCCTCCTCCTTGGATTACTTTTTTAAACTAAATACATGTAACCTCACCTTGAGAAAAATATATGTTAAATCTTGAGCTTATTTAATGTGCTAGTTTTATTTTTCCTAATACATTTTGAATAACACATATGATTATTGAAGTAAAAATATTTGAATATGAGCCACTTAAATCTATATGGATGTAACTTACTTGGAAACTGTTCCCTTCATTATAGTGCTGATAAAATATTTTGTTAAAGAAAAAAAAGAGAGAGAGAGAAACTGATGAGGACGGAGAATTAGGATGGATCTGCCAAGTGACATCGCCCAAGGTTTTCATTAAGTATTAGTGCGTGCGTTCCGGGAAGAACCCAGAAGGGAGATTTCTGTACAATGGAAAATAAACGGGAAAAGGTTTCCGAAATCCTGCTGGATTCTGGGCAAGAGAAGAAACCGAATACCCAGCGGCATCTGTGTTTCCCGCCTTCCTGGCTCCGTGCACCAAGAGGCACGGACGTGCCGTTGGAATTGCTCGACTGGCGTTTCCAGCTCTCCCTCCCACGACTACTTGCTCATCTTTGGCCACATTTAAAGCAGGCAAGAGCTCCGGACACGTGTGGCAGCTGAGGTTTGCTCGGCAGGAGGGTCACGGAATAGCTCTCAGCATCAGTCAGTGTGCCCACCTCGCTTCCTTGCTCTGCACCTTCACTCTACAGGGCAAACTCAGACAGCGGCTTGCGTGTTCCCCTCGCAGGGCGCGCTGTGTGCCTGCCCTGGTGGTGAACTGGCTGAGGCCTCAGGGCTGCTGCCACCGAGGTTCTGCGGCTGGGGGAGGAGGGACGGAGCAGCCCGCGGTGGTGCACGGCGGGAGGAACCAAGGACCACCCCCCCGCGCCCCCCAACTGGAAAGAAGACAAGGCACGGAACACCACCGCCCTCTGTGCCGAACCGGAGTAATTCCAAGAAGGAAAACTCTACGTGTTCATTTCCTTTTCTTTCCCACAAAACACATGCGTGTAACACGACAGACTGCATTTCTCCCAGGGGGTGAGTTACAAGTCTTCAGCTCAGTGGTGAGTTGAGTCAGCTTGAAGAAGAAACTCCATGCATCATTGAATACTGTGGCTGGCCCACCAGAAACCATTTCTCAAGTCATCCTGGCCCCAGAGACTCTCCAAATTTAGAGACTAGGACTTACCTTTTTCCAGAACAGTTTGCCCAGAGGCAGAGAGCTGGGGCCCCCTTTTTCCTTGGCAGCATCCTTTGCTGTTTCAGTGGGTGTAGAATTCTTGGCGGCCCCCTGGGGCTCCTGGAGAGTAACGTTGGCTTTGTCTGACTTGAGGTTGGCTGAAGAGGCAGCTGACTTTTCCTCTCCCTATAAAAGTCACAAAAAATGTTAATCATTGCAGGATTTCAAAAGCGAAAGGGCTTTTCTTGACAAATGTGGGCTGAGGTTATGCATGTTAAGTTTCCCTTTTACAACTTTCTGTACTTTCCAAATATTCCATGCAGTTGTGGATTTGTGTTAAAATCTTGGGAAAAGTCCAGAGACTTCTCTTCTGCAAAAACATATAGAACCATTATGTATCATATTTATGTAAGTAACACATTAGGGCTCAAGGTGACAGAAAGGGGCACTTGGTTGTTAGAATGTTAGTTTGTGCTGAGGCCATGGGTCTTCTTTAGAGTGTGGTCTCCGCAGAAAAGTGTTCTGAACGTGCATCTCCAACACACTCGTGTTCGTTTACATGAGAAAGGTGTATTGTCTTACTGATCCAAAATCTGCGATGAAAGATGGGTTCTAATACATCTGCTTTAGAAGAGAAGGGCTGACGATCTGCTCTCACTCTGCCTGAGAGGTCACTGCAGTCAGTGGTTCCCAACCTCGTTGGCCCCAAGCACTGGTTCATGGAAGACAATTTTCCCGCAGCCCGGGGTTGAGGGAAGGGTTTCGGGACAGTTCTGGTGCGTTACGTTTACTCTGCACTTCATTTCTATTGTTATTACATTGTGATATATGATAAAATAATTACACAACCCACTTGTTGTTGCAGTCGCTGTGCAGCCAGACCTCTCTGCTAAGGATCGTGGATATCTGCAGCTGCTCCCTGCTCAGCTCCCTGGCTCAGCCCCTCCTCAAGCCATCGGGCATTAGGCTCACAAGGAGCACCCCACCTGGACCCTCGCGGGCCTGGTTCACCGCAGGGCTCCAGCTTCTACGAGAGTCTCGTGGGGCTGCTGAGCTGAGAAGAGGCAGAGCTCAGGCAGCCGTGCAGGCGCCGGGAGCCGCTCTGAGTACAGGTGAAGCTTCACCCGCCCGCCGCCCACCTGCCGTGTGGCTCGGTTCTTGACAGGTCCACGGCCCTCGGCCTGGCGCTAGGGACCCCTGACTACCGTGATCTGTAGTCTACAGAGGTCTACAGACTTTGTGTGAGGCACTCGGGACAGAGGTTTGGGTCTGACGGGCCATCCACAAGCCCCGTCTCCACCCGTAGACGCAGCCTCCTCATCTAAAGTAGAGGCGAGTGAGTGGACGGACGCTGGCACGGAGCCGCACACGCCGCTCACTCAGGCCCTGGGCTTCCTGCCTCCCCACCTGCTGCCAGCCCTCCCCCTGCTCCCTGCACCCTGAGCAGCCAGGCCTCCGCGCAGCGCGGGCCCATCTGCCCTCCCCAGCGCCGGAGGCCTACAGCCTCTGTGTCTCTACACAAGTGAGCAGCGTGTGAAAAATTCTAACACTGGGCTCGTCCGGCCTAACCTCGTCGTCTCATGCATCTCCATTTTAACGATCCTTGGTCCAGGGACTCGTGACACAACCGTTTAAATCCCCAAGGATGTCAGATCTTTAACTACATTTTCTGATTAAGAGGGAAAAAAAAATCTGAGAGTAAAAACAGAGTGTGGAAACACTCAAACCTTTCAGAGTATTTCTGGTGTTGGAGTCTTAGAGGCCACCTAGCCCCGTGCCTGAATTTTCATGAAAGGGGAAGCTGAGGTCTGTGACCCGCCCAGCACAGGGGCGCAGTCTGGCCTCAGACCCGGACTTTCCTCTCCACGCTGGCGCTCTCCCCACACTGCACGTTACCTCTCCGAAGGAAGCTCACAGATCACTGAACTTCACTGTCCGATGCAAGACACAATATCTCCTGTGCTGACTTTTTTGATACTAAAAGGGAGTCATTCACGGAGCAGATTCTATCTTTGAATCAGGAGCTAAAGGGCCAATGTATAGAAACGACTTTTGTGACAGGTGATCCTGGAATAATCCCAGTTCCATTTAGAAACATATAAAACCACATAATGCTGGGCTTGAAAATAACCTCTGCCTTGTATCAACAGTGCGATCAAGCTGGTTAGGCTCAGACGAGTCTGCATTTATGCATGTTCCAAATGGTCTGGGACACCTGGGGCTGTTTTAGCTCTAAATGGTGTTTAATTAACGAGGACTGGTTGAAGGGAAGTGCCCTCCACCAACTAGCTTGCTGTCTGTTTCAGAAAATAGGAGGGAGGTATGCTGATGTGTGCATTTACTCAGGGAAAATTCGACCAACTGCCTTCTATGACCTGTGACGGATACTGAGTGCTGGGGTGACGTGTCCTCATGAAGAGACAGTCCTGCAGGTGGGTGTGAGACGCCAGCTATGATGAGTGCCACAGGGCAGAGGGAAGGGTTTGGTGCTGAAAGGAGGAGGGCGATAGACCAGGTCTACCACGACAGTCAGGGAGGCATGACAGAGGGAGGGAGACGGTGCTGCGACCTGAAGGGCGGCTGGAAACTAACTGGGGCAGAGGGAGGAGGCCCCTGGCCCAGGGAGCGGCGTGTGCCCAGAGCCCTCAGCAAGCGCCAGAGGCCAGGACGGAGGCAGGAGAGGCCAGGCACGGTCCCCAGCCTCACCTTCACCTCTGCTCTCCCGGGAAAATCCCCACTGGCCCCAGGGGTCCACCTTAGACCAAGAATCTGGGCTGGGGGCGAGGCTGACCTCACGCCCTTGTTGTTGGCTTAAGTCGTTGGTCCTGCTCACGTCATACAGGAAATGCTCCGTTACTCACTGGGTCCCACACTGTGTTCATTTAAATTCTGTCGCTTTGCTTCCTCTACCGAGAGGCCGTGTTACCAGCTCAGGGCTGTCCCTTCACAGGTGCTCGGCCTGCTAAGCCAAAGGTGCATGGGAGTTACAAGAAAAAGCTTGGTTCTGGAGCTCTAGCCTTCTACCAGGGCAGATCCAGTTGCTAAGCCCACAAGACACCTCTGGTTTGGCCGGTTTGGCCTCTTCCCCTCAGCCTCCTGGCTCCCACAGTCCCTTGAAGAGGGAACTATGGTCCTAGGGAACTGGGCAAAGAGATGTCCACCTCTGAACTCTGAGGTAACGGTGAAAGAAGGCACCAGTGCCCAGCACCATTCTAAGCCACTGAATGTTGTAACGACAGTCTCATGAGGAAAGAATAAATGACTGTGTCCATACTAGTGGTAAAGAACCCACTTGCTGATGTGGGAGACACAGGAGATGCAGGTTCGATCCCTGAGTCAGGAAGATCCCCTGGAGAAGGAAATGGCAACCCACTCCAATATTTTTGCCTGGGAAATTCCACGGACAGAGGAGGCTGGTGGGCTACAGTCCATAGGCTTGCAACAGTGGGACATGACTAAGCAACCGAGCATGCACGCACGCATTATAGTTAGGGAAGTTTTGGTCCCGGCTGGTCAAACAAGTTGCTTGTGACTGCACTGATAAGGGGACAGAGTTGACCTCTGAATCCAGGGTGGGTGATACTCAAACCTGGACATTCAGTCCCGTGTCTCCTGCACTGTAGACAGATTCTTTACCGCTGAGCCACCCGGGAAGCCCCTAGTAGGAGCAGAGCGATGTAACCCATGTGTTGACCTAACTGCTGACTGTGCGTCTCTCTGGCCAGACCGAGCTCTTGAAGGTACGAGCTGCTGTGTCTTTGTCACCGTTAGATCCCTAACCCCATTAGATCCTGTATGCGGCCCAAAATGTGTATTAAGTAAATGCCAGGTTAACTGATGATGGGGACCACAGGGAGAGACCCACGCAGGACCCTGCCACGTCATGCTTCTGCCCATCCACCCCCTTGTACAGGGCTGTGGAGTCACAGATTGCCATGAGTCATCCTCTCCCTGCCCACACACCGCCTCGCTTCCCAGAGAAGTGTTCCAAATGGTGTTCTGCCAGCATCAACCGAATTCATATGCTTTGTTTGCATTACGGCGGAGACTACGCAAGTTCTATCCATGTTTTTTGGAGGAAATCTCCTGGGCAGGGTTGCCAGATTTAGCAAATAACAGTGAGACCACAGGATGTCCTGTTNCGCAGTCTGGCCTCAGACCCGGACTTTCCTCTCCACGCTGGCGCTCTCCCCACACTGCACGTTACCTCTCCGAAGGAAGCTCACAGATCACTGAACTTCACTGTCCGATGCAAGACACAATATCTCCTGTGCTGACTTTTTTGATACTAAAAGGGAGTCATTCACGGAGCAGATTCTATCTTTGAATCAGGAGCTAAAGGGCCAATGTATAGAAACGACTTTTGTGACAGGTGATCCTGGAATAATCCCAGTTCCATTTAGAAACATATAAAACCACATAATGCTGGGCTTGAAAATAACCTCTGCCTTGTATCAACAGTGCGATCAAGCTGGTTAGGCTCAGACGAGTCTGCATTTATGCATGTTCCAAATGGTCTGGGACACCTGGGGCTGTTTTAGCTCTAAATGGTGTTTAATTAACGAGGACTGGTTGAAGGGAAGTGCCCTCCACCAACTAGCTTGCTGTCTGTTTCAGAAAATAGGAGGGAGGTATGCTGATGGGTGCATTTACTCAGGGAAAATTCGACCAACTGCCTTCTATGACCTGTGACGGATACTGAGTGCTGGGGTGACGTGTCCTCATGAAGAGACAGTCCTGCAGGTGGGTGTGAGACGCCAGCTATGATGAGTGCCACAGGGCAGAGGGAAGGGTTTGGTGCTGAAAGGAGGAGGGCGATAGACCAGGTCTACCACGACAGTCAGGGAGGCATGACAGAGGGAGGGAGACGGTGCTGCGACCTGAAGGGCGGCTGGAAACTAACTGGGGCAGAGGGAGGAGGCCCCTGGCCCAGGGAGCGGCGTGTGCCCAGAGCCCTCAGCAAGCGCCAGAGGCCAGGACGGAGGCAGGAGAGGCCAGGCACGGTCCCCAGCCTCACCTTCACCTCTGCTCTCCCGGGAAAATCCCCACTGGCCCCAGGGGTCCACCTTAGACCAAGAATCTGGGCTGGGGGCGAGGCTGACCTCACGCCCATCTTAGCAAGCACTGTTGTTGGCTTAAGTCGTTGGTCCTGCTCACGTCATACAGGAAATGCTCCGTTACTCACTGGGTCCCACACTGTGTTCATTTAAATTCTGTCGCTTTGCTTCCTCTACCGAGAGGCCGTGTTACCAGCTCAGGGCTGTCCCTTCACAGGTGCTCGGCCTGCTAAGCCAAAGGTGCATGGGAGTTACAAGAAAAAGCTTGGTTCTGGAGCTCTAGCCTTCTACCAGGGCAGATCCAGTTGCTAAGCCCACAAGACACCTCTGGTTTGGCCGGTTTGGCCTCTTCCCCTCAGCCTCCTGGCTCCCACAGTCCCTTGAAGAGGGAACTATGGTCCTAGGGAACTGGGCAAAGAGATGTCCACCTCTGAACTCTGAGGTAACGGTGAAAGAAGGCACCAGTGCCCAGCACCATTCTAAGCCACTGAATGTTGTAACGACAGTCTCATGAGGAAAGAATAAATGACTGTGTCCATACTAGTGGTAAAGAACCCACTTGCTGATGTGGGAGACACAGGAGATGCAGGTTCGATCCCTGAGTCAGGAAGATCCCATGGAGAAGGAAATGGCAACCCACTCCAATATTTTTGCCTGGGAAATTCCACGGACAGAGGAGGCTGGTGGGCTACAGTCCATAGGCTTGCAACAGTGGGACATGACTAAGCAACCGAGCATGCACGCACGCATTATAGTTAGGGAAGTTTTGGTCCCGGCTGGTCAAACAAGTTGCTTGTGACTGCACTGATAAGGGGACAGAGTTGACCTCTGAATCCAGGGTGGGTGATACTCAAACCTGGACATTCAGTCCCGTGTCTCCTGCACTGTAGACAGATTCTTTACCGCTGAGCCACCCGGGAAGCCCCTAGTAGGAGCAGAGCGATGTAACCCATGTGTTGACCTAACTGCTGACTGTGCGTCTCTCTGGCCAGACCGAGCTCTTGAAGGTACGAGCTGCTGTGTCTTTGTCACCGTTAGATCCCTAACCCCATTAGATCCTGTATGCGGCCCAAAATGTGTATTAAGTAAATGCCAGGTTAACTGATGATGGGGACCACAGGGAGAGACCCACGCAGGACCCTGCCACGTCATGCTTCTGCCCATCCACCCCCTTGTACAGGGCTGTGGAGTCACAGATTGCCATGAGTCATCCTCTCCCTGCCCACACACCGCCTCGCTTCCCAGAGAAGTGTTCCAAATGGTGTTCTGCCAGCATCAACCGAATTCATATGCTTTGTTTGCATTACGGCGGAGACTACGCAAGTTCTATCCATGTTTTTTGGAGGAAATCTCCTGGGCAGGGTTGCCAGATTTAGCAAATAACAGTGAGACCACAGGATGTCCTGTTTAATCTGAATTTAAGATCAACAAAGGACAATTTTTTTGCCTAAGGATGTCCCAACTATTACCTGGGACATACTTATTTTTATACTAAAAAATTAGCTGCCATTTATATGAAACTGAGTTGAACTGGGCACCTGTTATTTATCTGACAAACCTACCCGTGAAATTCTAATGTATTAGAATTGGAGGTTGCGTGTCAGAGGACCTTACCTTCCTCTGGAGTAACTTTTCATCTTCTTTTCACTTTTGGGTGTGCAAGAGGGGAAGTGTTAGTAAGATATAAACACTGTACCAGGAACCAAAAAACAATGAATGTGTGGCAGAAGCTTATGAATCCCACGAGGTGGCTGCTGATAGTTTACTGTCAGGCCCACAGAGGAGGCACTGAGCAAACCAGAGCCGGGAGGGAGCACTTCTGGGCATAGCAGAGACACTCTAAACCCACGTCCTTTGTGTGCGCGGCCTGTTCAGTGTCTGCAGGACGTGTGACAGTTTTATGCTGAAGCATCATGTGTGATTAAGCCAAGAGAAAAAAGATTCAGATTCGGCAAAGAAATGCTGACCTCCTTATTATTTATAACAACAGATGTATGCCACTGATTAACTCCAGGCTTCTCCATTCTTTTAAACTAAGAAAATCCTTTTTATAAGAAGGAAAGTTGATCTATAAAGAAATGAACCTAGGAGCGAACCAGGATTGGTAGCCCTTATATTAGAGCAAAACCGGAAGGCAATGGTTTATCCTGGAACTTGCTTGCATGAGATCTCCTTTTTGGTCCTGGCTCACAGTGAACTCAAGGAGGAGGAGTATCGCACCTCCCAGAATCAGGCACCAAGGTTCACTGATAGACTCTGGCTGGTCTGTTTTAATGGCCCTTTTCCCCTATCTTTTGGATGACCGATTGAACAATCCATTGAGGAAAAGACAACACTTTCTGAGGCAGGAAGGTAAACGCCAAGGAGGCCCACCAAACTGCCGTATAAATGAGAGCAAAGACTGTCTGGGACTTGTCCCCTTAAATGACGTCAAACAATAGACTGAACGGGACGCTATAAGAACCCCAGAAAGGGTCACTTCTACATCACCCAGGAGTCCCAGAGTCCTCTCCTTCCCCACAGGCACCTGAGGGGCGGGCAGCCAGGCCGGGCTTTCAGGAAGCCCTGGGAATACTGAACTTGGGTGGTCCACTTGTGGGAGGGGAAGAGACTCCGGAACTTAGCATTAAATGAATGTCATGAGACATGCAGATCTGCTGCGGGAGGGGGGTGGCGGTGGGGGGAGGTGGGCAGTCATATGCGTCTTAAACTTCCAAAGCTCCCTCCTCACAGCAGCTCCCTGTTTGGGAATTCAGCTAGATTCCTTTGCCCCAGTTACCAAATTGGCTACCGCATCCAGTAGTACCGCCTTTTAATTGCCCCTCCCCCACTGCAGAATCTCTCATCCGCCCCCTTCTCTCTTTACAGAACAAAATAACCCTGTAGGGAAATCGAAGGGTGGCTTCATAGTAGTTTGTTTATGCAAATATAGATTCAGCCAGGAGAACTTTCTGTGGAGCTTTTATTTGCATACACAGTCCAGGGACTCTAATATCCAGCTGGAGATGTTTTTAAAATAAGTTCATTCAACTTAGTGGAGAATGGTGGACATTTCGAACAACTTTAGAAGCATCCTGGCCCAAGTCAGGGGTCCTTTTAATTGGTGACGGCTTTAGACAAATACTGGCGTTTTCTTAGACACGAGAAGAATGAAATCTCCAAAGCTGACTTCTCTGTTGTTCTCACTTGTCAAGAACGTGGAGGCAGAGTTTGTTCCGCCTCCATTCACTGTTTTGCGGTGCCTGGGCTTCGGGTCGGGTTCAGTATAAGTTTAGTTAATAGAGGGAAGAGATGGAGCAAAGCGCGAGGCGATAAAATCTCGAGGTTAGAAAAGTGTTTCCCAAAGTGCAGAAAGCAGACCATTGGTGAGACGAGAGACGGCTTTGGGTTGAGCCAAGATTCAATATTAAATAATATTAAAACCATGAAAATACTCCTCCTTTTTCAATTCTCATCTTTGTAAGACAATTCCAGAGGAGACCTCAGTCTGGTTCTGGTAGAGAAATCTTTTTAACATTTCCCTACCGTTGGCTGGGTGCCTTTCCATAAAGCTAGAAAGGCCAGCGGTTCAGAGCTTAACATGAGCCAGGTAGCCAGAAGGTAATATCTTTTTTTTTGCTTATATAACGGTACCTTCTTATGAAAATTGATTCTGCTTTTCCAAGTGTGATGTAATGTCAAGTTTCTTTTCAAGATAACTTTAAATAAGGAGTAAGTCAATTTCAATATAAAAATATTTAATAAATATGAAAGTCTTTCAGTTGTGTCTGACTCTTTGCAACCCTATGGACTATACAGTCCATGGAATTCTCCAGGCCAGAACACTGGAGTGGGTAGCCGTTCCCTTCTTCAGGGGATCTTCCCAACTCAGGGATCGAACCCAGGTCTCCCACATTGCAGGCGGATTCTTTACCAGCTGAGCCACCAGGGAAGCCCCAAGTAAATCGTGGTATATCTCAGAAATGATGGGGCAGGTATGCAAACGTTCAACATTTGGGAAACACTGGGTTAGAAGAATCTTAGAACCCTGGTCGACACTAGTAATCTGAGACATTTATAACTATGAGGACTTAAAGAAAGTCACTGAAAATTGTCTCACATAGTATTTAATTTCCCTCTACTGAGCCCCACCACCCAAGGCTCTGCCTTCACTGAAGAGGAGCTGGGTGGACGCAGTGTGTGGGGGTAAGCCACAGAATGAAGACCAGGGTTCTGTTCTTTCCCTCCTAGTTTAACGAGATACAGACCTTGTGCCTAAATAATTTTCTGAAGGCGAGTCCTAGCCTGGGGCTGTGCAGGTGCTTTTTCTCGGCGCCTTTAGCCTGGACCTCGGATGTCTTCTGCCCGGCTTGCCCATCAGAGATGCTTTCTCCCTTAGAGGCCTTTCGGGCAACAGCGGTCACAGCTCAGAACTTTGTTTTTAAACAAAACCCATTTTTCTCTTTTGTTTTTAAATGCGGTAATCCTGGTTGTCAATTATCTACTGATACATCACCCCCATCTTCCAATCACAAGGTAGCATGTGAACGCTTATCTTTGTCAAACTCTCAGACACGGCTAAAGAGCACTGTCACCGTCTATTTTTGTTACACGTTGATTTTCAACACGGTAAACTATTTAAATGACCCAGATTAGCGCAACTCCATCTGCTAAAGATAATGACAAGATTTTTAAGATTTGTCTATAGGTCACGAAATAACCAGGTGAAAAATTTTTTTTAAATGAAGGAGAGAATGAAGTCCCTACTGGATGGCTTTAAATATCTAAATGTTATTGTCACGTGAAAAAGAAAAAATATATATACCTGAAGATAAGCAACTTGTTTTTGCATCCTGGATTCAAGGCAAATCCTGCCACTGATCTCCCCTTTTTTGGTATTAGAAACCTCAGGGGAACAGTATTACCCACAAAAGATTCAACTGATTTCTAGATGGGCAGATCTCCTGGGCAAAAGATGTTTCTAGAATGAGCCAGTCCTCTGAGCCAAAATGAGACGAAACTGGGACTAAAATAGCCTAGTTACAATTATTCAGAATTGCTGACTCAAGTCACAAATGCTGGGGAATTGTGAGTGTGCTGAACAGTGCCCGGGGCCAAATGAGAAGGTGGACAGAGGTTTCAAAGGCATGAACCTAAGAACTTCAGTAGAAAACGTGTCCAGGAGGCAAGCACGAGAACCAGGTTGCAAGGTCTGTTTGTGGGTGTCACAGGCAACCTACATTCACAAAACCCTCTTTTGAGATCCAGTTGCCTCAGTAATGAACCCACCCCTCTCCGAGCAGAAGCGTGAGATTTTTATCTCTAGGTACTTTCTGCTGGGACCACATTCTAGGTGAGGCAGGAGCAGCTGATGAGAGGGAGGGCCCCAGGTCACTGGGAAAGCCGCATGTCACACCCACACACCGTACTGTTTTCAAACCATGCAAGATACAGAACCCAAAGAGAAACCTGTGGACCCAACCATTCACTGAACCTGACCCTAGCAGCCTTGTAGCAGATAAATAACTTTATAGGAAAATGCACGTAGATGCCTCAGATATATCTTTTTTTTTTTTCCCCAATGGAAAAAGAAAATACTAGAGGAACCAATCAATACAAGGCAAATGTAATCCTGGTGTTCAATCTGTCCTGCAGGGATTGGGGAAATAGCAATCACCAGGCATGGCCACACCTTCAGTCCTGGGGGTGGGGAGACAGAAGCTTTATTGCCTCGGCTTTACAGATGTGGAAATTTGGGTTCAGACTGGTTAGGATCACACAGCCTTCGAGTAGCAGGACTGTGGCTTGAACACAGGTCTGAGACAAATTCTAGGATCTTTTGCATAGCTCAGCCCCTTCAAATATGGGAAGCAGATGGGCCAAGCTGGCCAAGCTGTTTGCTTGGTCCCAGCGTCTTTCAAAGCACTTTCTGTCACCAAAAGGAGGACACAAGACACTTCTCCATCACCAAGTTAAGTTTTCCTCGTGATTCCCGGGAAATTCAAACCACATGTCCCACTAAAGAAAACCGGCTCTGTCTAGCGTAAAGCGAAAACATCTCTAGAAAGTTGTCGTTCCAGACAAAATGTACTTTGAGGGGAACCAGCTGAATTTCTAGGATGACAGTGAAAAGGGCACGCTCTCCAGGGCATCCTAACCCCTCCATTTGGCAAGTGTCAACTTGTGACTGTTTCATGCCACCAAGCGATTGCCATTGCAGTAGAGATTAATTTTTTTTCAAATGACATGAAAAACCAACCAGGATACAGTTTTTAAAAACCAAAAGCCTAGAGGCTTACATCTGCTTTAAATTGAGTCCCACCGCTGTCTCGTTTCCAGTGGCTTTTACTCTATTCCCTGGGTCTCTCCACACACAACGAAAAGGACGAAGATGATGTATAATTATTAGTAGTCTGCTCTAATTCTGTGTAAGAAATTGGCTTTTGTGACATTATTTAGCCACAATTGGCACATATTTCAAGTTTTCCACCAAAATTTTCGTTAAAATACCATTAACATAAATGGAACATTTTAAGGACATCCTGAGGGCAGTATTAAGTTGCTAAATATGTACAAATGTATCTACACACACACAAAATTCAACACCAAAGAGGACACAACCCAAATCCAGTTCCACACACAAACCCAAACATAAACATGCTTCAGGCTACCTACCGCGTCTTCCGAATCTTTTTTTGTTTCAGCTTTGTTAGGCGAAACCTAGAAGTTTGAAAAAAACAGATGTTACAAACCATAGCTCTTTAGGGTGATTTTCTTTCTTTCTTTTTTTTTCTCTCTCTCTCTCTCTTTCCTTTCTTTTTTTGGCCTTGCTGCAGAATCATAGTTCCCCAACCAGGTACTGAACCCAGGGGCCCACAGTGGAAGCATCAAGTCCTAAACGCTAGGCTCCCGGGGAAGTCCTTATTTCATATTTTTATTTAACACAGTCCAGTTCACTCTACAGGTAAGGAATATAATAAGAAATCTTGGTAATGCCTAGGTATAGAAAAGTTAACGAAGTTAATATTTTATAGTGAAATGCGTTAGATCTTATACATTCACCCAGAGCTTGATCACATTCAAGATTGTCTCCTGGAAGGCCACAGACTTTCCAGCAAGGCTACCACTGATTCAAACAAACGCACAGCCCTTTGGTGTTTGTCGCACACGCTGTTGATTTTTTTCTATTTTGTCTTTCGAAGCTGGTCTTGGTCTTTGGAAATAGTCCTAACAAAGCTGTCTGTTTAATTATGCATGCACTCACTCAGCTCTTTTCTGAGTGTCTGGCATGTGCCACGCTGTGGGCCCTGAAGACTCAGAGATGAGCAAGCAATGGAAGGCGTGGGTCCTTGCCTCGACCCGATGAGAGCTTTAGACGTAACAAGATAGAAAGTGACTTCTACAGTTCGATTTGCCATTTGAGTGGCAAAAATGCTTTGACAGGTCAGCAACTCAAGAAGTTTTTTCCAATCATTTCTATGGTCAATGACCATGAGACACCAACTGCGGTAGAGTTCCATGACCACATGGCTCACGTTGTGCTGAAAGCAAAAGGAGAGGGGCAGCCGAGGATGAGATGGCTGAGTAGAGTCACTGACTCCACGGACGTGAATCTGAGCAAACCCCAGGAGAGTGAAGGACAGGGAGCCTGGCGCACTGCAGTCCACGGGGCCGCAGGGGGTCAGGCACAGCTTCGCCACGAACAACAACAGCATGGCTGTAGTTTGGCCACCTGCCATGCCTCTCACAGCTGCCAGCAGTAAAGCCGCCTTCGCTGAAAGGCAATTCCCTTACGAAACACCTTCCCTGTTCTCCAGGGTCCGGCTACACCAAGATGACACCCTGTTTAGAGCAGGGCCATTCAAGCCTGTGTCATTCTTAGAACTAGCAAAACTTTCTCGCAATAGAACATAGGAGTAGAGTAGAAAAAGAGCTGAAATTACTTACCAGGGTTTTAAAGAAGCTCATGATGGAACTGTTCTCTGCCTGGGCGTCCTCCTTTGCAATCTCCAGTTGCTCAGGGTCCCCAGGGACAGAGCGGCTCACAGTTGGGACTTCCTGTCCTCCCTTTCCCTTGCCGTCAGCTAAGTCCTAGGATCGAGACAGAGTTTTCACGGTTGCAACTTGTTGAATGTGGACTCTCAAAGTAATATTTTTGCTTCCCGCCTCTTTTTCCCTTACCCGCTAATTCCAGCCATTCTTCTTCTGCCCACGGCGGTGAAGAACAATCAGGGGTTTATGAGAGTCACTCTTCCTTCCCCGCCCCCTCTTTCTAACAGAATCAGCATTTGCAGTCAGTCGGGGGGGACACTGTCCGGAGCCAGAGGCGAGCAAACACAGCAGGGCGCGGTGCGTCCCAAACAAAACCCTTTTCTCCCAGCTCTGGAGAAAGGCTGTGCAGGATGTCAGCGCTCTGTGGCCCCCCAGTCTGATTGTGGGAGATCCTTCTATTTGGTTTCCCACCGTCCCCACAGTGGTGGATTGTATCAACTAAGAAACGCACTGACGTTTTAGAATAATAATCCCGTCTTCAGGATCTGGGAGTTTATTGGTGAAAAGCTGGGGTACAGGGATGGACTTCCTCTTCTGACCCACCCAGGACGGCAGGATGCTTGCCAAAGTGGCCTCTTTTGTTTTCTTCACTCCCACGACCTTGGGCCAAGCCAGGTGACCTCAAACCCATCCATTCT
>SJYX01020142.1:83432-128173 GCA_006410675.1 Oreotragus oreotragus
CACACCCCTGCCTTTGCGCAGACTCCGCCCCCTGCTCCGGCCACACCCCTGCCTTCGGGGACGTGTTCCCTGATGTCTGTGCCCAGAGTGCTCGTGGGCCAAAAGAGCAGCCCCTGCCTCCGAGGGTCGTCTGGGCGACGGTGGGACGACCCGTCTAAAGGGCTTCGCGCGCGCGGCACACACTGTCGTTTTGCTCTTCAGTCGCGCAGTCGTGTCTGACTCCTCGTGACCCCACGGACGCAGCACGCCAGGCTCCTCTCCTCCACTATTGCTCAAGCGCATGTCCACCGAGTCGGGGATGCCGTCCAACCATCTCACCCTCTGTCGTCCCCTTCTCTTCCCGCCCTCAATCTTTCCCAGCATCAGGGTCTTCTCAAATAAGTCAGTTCTTCATTCGCATCAGGTGGCCAAAGTATTGGAGCTTCAGCTTCAACATCAGTCTTCCTAATGAATATTCATGACTGATTTCCTTCAGAATGGACTGCTTGGATCTCCTTGCAGTCCAAGGGACTCTCAAGAATGTTCTCCGACACCATAGTTTGAAAGCATCAAGCGCACAGTAAACATTCAATAAAAGCTGTTACTGTCATCGTTACTGTTAAGTTACTGAGCCTCATCCTGAGCCTGGTGAGACTGACAAAACTGAACCAGACATGTTCCTGCCTCGAAGTGCTTAGTCTCACAGTGGATAAAGGCCGGCAGAGAAGGAGAAGGACTTGGGTAAAAGGATGCAGGAGCCCCACGAGGCCAGTTAGCTGCCGTCCAGAATTAGCTGCGCAGCATTTACACCAGCGCTGGCACCCAGACACTCCCAACCACTACACCAGCGCTGGCACCCAGACACCCCCCAACCGTTACACCAGCGCTGGCACCCAGACACCCCCCAACCGTTACACCAGCGCTGGCACCCAGACACCCCCCAACCGTTACACCAGCGCTGGCACCCAGACACCCCCCAACCGTTACACCAGCGCTGGCACCCAGGCACCCCCCAACCGTTACACCAGCGCTGGCACCCAGACACCCCCCAACCGTTACACCAGCGCTGGCACCCAGGCACCCCCCAACCGTTACACCAGCGCTGGCACCCAGGCACCCCCCAACCGTTACACCAGCGCTGGCACCCAGACACCCCCCAACCGTTACACCAGCGCTGGCACCCAGACACCCCCCAACCGTTACACCAGCGCTGGCACCCAGGCACCCCCCAACCGTTACACCAGCGCTGGCACCCAGACACCCCCCAACCGTTACACCAGCGCTGGCACCCAGGCACCCCCCAACCGTTACACCAGCGCTGGCACCCAGGCACCCCCCAACCGTTACACCAGCGCTGGCACCCAGACACCCCCCAACCGTTACACCAGCGCTGGCACCCAGACACCCCCCAACCGTTACACCAGCGCTGGCACCCAGGCACCCCCCAACCGTTACACCAGCGCTGGCACCCAGACACCCCCCAACCGTTACACCAGCGCTGGCACCCAGGCACCCCCCAACCGTTACACCAGCGCTGGCACCCAGGCACCCCCCAACCGTTACACCAGCGCTGGCACCCAGACACCCCCCAACCGTTACACCAGCGCTGGCACCCAGACACCCCCCAACCGTTACACCAGCGCTGGCACCCAGGCACCCCCCAACCGTTACACCAGCGCTGGCACCCAGACACCCCCCAACCGTTACACCAGCGCTGGCACCCAGGCACCCCCCAACCGTTACACCAGCGCTGGCACCCAGGCACCCCCCAACCGTTACACCAGCGCTGGCACCCAGACACCCCCCAACCGTTACACCAGCGCTGGCACCCAGACACCCCCCAACCGTTACACCAGCGCTGGCACCCAGGCACCCCCCAACCGTTACACCAGCGCTGGCACCCAGGCACCCCCCAACCGTTACACCAGCGCTGGCACCCAGACACCCCCCAACCGTTACACCAGCGCTGGCACCCAGACACCCCCCAACCGTTACACCAGCGCTGGCACCCAGGCACCCCCCAACCGTTACACCAGCGCTGGCACCCAGGCACCCCCCAACCGTTACACCAGCGCTGGCACCCAGGCACCCCCCAACCGTTACACCAGCGCTGGCACCCAGGCACCCCCCAACCGTTACACCAGCGCTGGCACCCAGGCACCCCCCAACCGTTACACCAGCGCTGGCACCCAGGCACCCCCCAACCGTTACACCAGCGCTGGCACCCAGGCACCCCCCAACCGTTACACCAGCGCTGGCACCCAGGCACCCCCCAACCGTTACACCAGCGCTGGCACCCAGGCACCCCCCAACCGTTACACCAGCGCTGGCACCCAGGCACCCCCCAACCGTTACACCAGCGCTGGCACCCAGGCACCCCCCAACCGTTACACCAGCGCTGGCACCCAGGCACCCCCCAACCGTTACACCAGCGCTGGCACCCAGGCACCCCCCAACCGTTACACCAGCGCTGGCACCCAGGCACCCCCCAACCGTTACACCAGCGCTGGCACCCAGGCACCCCCCAACCGTTACACCAGCGCTGGCACCCAGGCACCCCCCAACCGTTACACCAGCGCTGGCACCCAGGCACCCCCCAACCGTTACACCAGCGCTGGCACCCAGGCACCCCCCAACCGTTACACCAGCGCTGGCACCCAGGCACCCCCCAACCGTTACACCAGCGCTGGCACCCAGGCACCCCCCAACCGTTACACCAGCGCTGGCACCCAGACACCCCCCAACCGTTACACCAGCGCTGGCACCCAGACACCCCCCAACCGTTACACCAGCGCTGGCACCCAGACACCCCCCAACCGTTACACCAGCGCTGGCACCCAGACACCCCCCAACCGTTACACCAGCGCTGGCACCCAGACACCCCCCAACCGTTACACCAGCGCTGGCACCCAGACACCCCCCAACCGTTACACCAGCGCTGGCACCCAGACACCCCCCAACCGTTACACCAGCGCTGGCACCCAGACACCCCCCAACCGTTACACCAGCGCTGGCACCCAGGCACCCCCCAACCGTTACAACAGCGCTGGCACCCAGACACCCCCCAACGGTTACACCAGCGCTGGCACCCAGACACCCCCCAACCAATCCGATCAGAATGCCTGGAGGTGAGGCTCAGGCATCGTCATGTTTAGAGCCTCTGGGTAATTCCAACATGCATCAAGGTTGAGAACAGCTGAGCTAGAGGGACGAGGAAGGGTTGAAAATGGAGCAGCATCTGCCCTCGGCCCTGGAGCCTGAGCTGCGGGTGGACACGTGGGGTGGGGAGGGCTGGGGTGGAGAGGAGTTTCAGACGGCGGGAAGGACATGAAAGGAAAGGATGAGGTGGGAACCCGGGCAGGAGGGGCTCCAGGGGCAGGTTATTCAGTTCGACTGAGATCCAGGGGCAAGACAGGCTTCCCAGGCAGCTCAACGGTAAAGAACACAGCTACAATGCCGGAGACCCCAGGAGATCCCAGTTCAGTTCCTGGGCCGGGAAGATCTGCTGGACAAAGCATAGGCTACCCTCTCCAGTGTTCTGGCCTGGAGAATTCCATGGACTGTACAGTCCAGGGGGTTGCAAAGAGTCGGAAACGACTGAGCGACTCCCACTTTCACTTTCTTTCACTCCTAGTCCAGTGGTTAAGAATCCACCCGCTAGACAGAAGGTACGGGCTTGACTGCTGGTCCAGGAAGCCCCCACGTGCCACGAATCCTGAGCCTGTGCGCTAGAGCCTGCGCTCGGGGACAAGAGAAGCCGCCGCAGGGAGAAGCCCGGGAACCGGGACCAGAGGCGCCCCCGCTGGCCACAGCTGGAGAAGGCCTGCGCGCGGCAGCGAAGACCCCGAGCGGCAGGAATACAATAAAGAAGTGAAAAGTTTAAAAAGATTTAAAAGTTTATACAAGCACCACAGGAGAGGAATGAAGAAGTAGGAATGAAGAACCACTCAAAAGTCTCCACAATCGTAGAACAAGTAAATAAAGCAGCATGTGAAACTCACCTATGGACGGGCCACGTGATGGGATAGTTTGCACCCATACATTCTTTGAGAAATGTGGAATGAGAAGGAAAAGTGTCCAGGGTAATATCATTATAATGATAATGATCAGCCTTTATATGTCAGGCCCACTGCTAAGCTAGTTAAAAAGATATCATTTAGTTCTTATAATGACTTGTAACTCCATTTTTACTGATGAATAAATTAATTCATGAAAAGAATAAATAACTTGCCTTTGATCTTAGACTGAAGCTAGGATTTGACCCTAGGTCCAAATGATTTCAGAAGCAAAAAGCTTTTAAGTACCACCTACACTGCCTCATACCTCCCTTCCTTCAGGGGTTTACCCAATTATCACCCTGGTGCAAGAGTTATCCTGTTTTAATTTCCCTTGTCTCTATTCCTCTTCCCTGCTATTTTCCCCACATTTGTCATCATTCACATATAACGCAGGTTCGATCCCTGGGTTGGGAAAGATCCCCTGGAGTAGGAAATGGCAACCCACTCCAGTGTTCTGGGAAGTGCCTGGGCAGAGGAGCCTGGCGGGATGGAGTCCACGGGCTCACGAAGAGTCAGACCCACATGAACACACACAGCAGCAACGTGTAACACGCTTCGACCAAAGACACACGCGAGGTTAGTGTGTGATACAGGCTTTTCATAGTAAAGGACTTTTTATACTGAAGATGTAGGGACACCTGGTGGCCATCTAAAAAGTTAACACAGCGCCGTAATCCTGAGTGTGTGTGTGTGTGTGTGTGTGTGTGTGTGTGTGTGTGCATTTGTGTGTGAAGTTGCTCAGTCGTGTCCGACTCTTTGTGGCCCCATGGACTGTAGCCCACCAGGCTCCCGTGTCCATGGGATTCTCCAGGTAAGAACGCTGGAGTGGGTTGCCAATTCCTTCTCCAGTGCCACAATCCTACTCCAGGGAAGATCTAAATGGATAAACACACGAGAAGGGCAGTTGGGAAAAACATCCATAATTTTGGATTGAAAGAGATTTTGTAACTTTGACTGAAACTCCAAAAGTCGTGAAGGGAATAGTCGAAAGTCAAAAAGTCCAAATGTTTGAAGACGTTCTGTGAGGAGGCTGGGGTGAGAAGCAGCCGCCCTCGTGTTTCACTGAGTGAGGTACAAGTAACGTCAGTCCCGATGGAGGGAGGGTTGGAATTTTGGCACTATCAACTAAAATTAAAAACATATATATTCTTTTAAGGAGTTTCCTGGTGGTCCAGTGGTGAAGAATCTGTCTCGCAATGCAGGGGATGAGGGTCGGGGAACTTGAGATCCCAGACACTGTGGAGCAACTAAACTCCTTGAGCGGAAACCAGCGAGGTCGTGCCCCGTGATGGAGACCTTGCATGCTGCAGCCAAACGGATGACGGAGGAAGGATACTGTAAAAAGTGTATATTCCTTTACTCAGCGATTCCACTTCTAAGAGTTGAGTTTAAAAATCAGTTCACGTAAGTATGAAATAACAAGCTTATTTATTACAAATACACAAGCTTATTTACTACAATGAAAAAAGTGAAGTTGCTTAGTCGTCTCCGACTCTTTGCAACCCCGTGGACTGTAGCCCACCAGGCTCCTCTGTCCATGGGATTCTCCAGGCAAGAATACTGGAGTGGGTTTCCATTTCCTTCTCCAGGGGATCTTCCCAACCCAGGGATCAAACCCAGGTCTCCTGCATTGCAGGCAGGTGCTTTATCNCTTTGCAACCCCGTGGACTGTAGCCCACCAGGCTCCTCTGTCCATGGGATTCTCCAGGCAAGAATACTGGAGTGGGTTTCCATTTCCTTCTCCAGGGGATCTTCCCAACCCAGGGATCAAACCCAGGTCTCCTGCATTGCAGGCAGGTGCTTTATCCTCTGAGCCACCAGGGAAGGCCACCATGGGTCATAGCAAATGCTTGGAAACCTGCCAAATATCATTAATAAAGTCCTGGGTAAATAAATCATGGTACATCCATTCATTGGAAAACTATGTGTCCCAGATTTGGAAGCTGTACGGACATAGACAGTGGTGTTAGCTGGGGAAAGAAAGCATGAGCTAGAACACAGTGTGTAGTGTATTACCGTTCGCTTAAGCAAGAAGGAGCGTGAATTTATGCTTGTCTTTCTCTTGCATATGCTCAGGAAAGATTCATTTAAAAATACAAACAGTGATTATCTGTCGGGAGCGGCACTGCTAGACAAGTACGCCATTTTCTTATTTTGAGCCATGTGAACACATTATGTTTTAAAAATTAAAATTAAAACAAAATGTGTGGCTTCCCTGGTGGCTCAGTGGTGAAGAGTCCGCCTGCAGGGGACGCAGTTTCAACCCCGGTCTGGGAAGATCGCACACCTGAGAAGCAGCTAAGGCCGTGGGCTCCAACTACCGAGCCGGTGCTCTGGAGCCGGGAGCCGCAAGGACTGAGCCTGCGCGTCCTGGAGCCCCGCTCCATGGCAAGGGAAGACAGGGCAACTACAGAGGAGCCTGCACCGCAATGAGGACCCAGCACAAACAAAGCTAAATCAATACAACAAAACGGGGACGACTGATTCCAGATTTAGAGGAGACATCCAGAGAGCCGAACAGCACCACGGGGGAGGCGATCCAGCCCACGGCCACCACTTTGTGGCCAATGCCTGAACTATTGGGTTATTTGTAGGATCTTTGTTCTTAACTACAAATATATCTTTGCTATTTTCATCAGGCCTCCAGATCATTCTGAGTGAACAGAAATTTTAGACAGAAACACAGGCACTCTCCAGGAAATATCTGGAAATGTCTTTTTAAGCAAACAGGTGTCCGTGGGGTCAGCTTGTTTTTCATCTGTGCAGGAGAGACCTACATATATTTTTTTCCCTTTCAGTTGGCTTCAAAGGGCAAACAGATTGAAACACTAGTTAACGGACCAGTTTGTCATGTTGAGAAACTGCAGCCTTATCCTAACTTGATTGTCTATGATCAAACCCACATGGGGCTTCTGGCGCCTTCCTTCCACTGTAAATTGTCAGCTGGGTTCCTTCTCCCTCAAAGCCAGGTCTGCATTGTCCAAGTGAGAATACAGGTGAAGGCAGGATGATCAAGGCTAAAAAAAAAGCCTCGCCTGGAACTACTTGTAATGAACATCTACCTCATCTAGAGGTCCCCACTGATCAGGCAGCACTGGGTTCATTCCGAATTTTTGTACCAAGAATCACAGTTCAACACGCAGCTTAACACAGGAAGCTTTGTCTAAGCAATGTCGACTGGTACGGAAACCCAGTACCCCACTCTCTTCCATCTGTTAGAAATTCGAGCCATATGCTGTCTGGGATAAAAGGGAGCGCTGCGCTTCCCCTCCCACGCGGTTGCCCCAGACGCACAAAGGCCATCACCCGCTTAGCAACAACGGACTGCAGACAACACCCAGGCTCCGCTCTTCTCCCTCCAGGGGCACACCGCCTGCACGCACCCACTGTCACACCGAGGGTGAAAAACGGGATTCCATTCACGCTCAAAGCTAAGCGTTCATCCTTCAGTTTTCTTAGAAGGGAAAGAAATTAATCCGATAAGCAGGAAGGGACTCCCAGACCAAAGTCTACCAGAAACGCCCAGTGGAAACAACATTTCGGAAGTGATTTGGGACTTTTTCTTTAACACCTCGTTTTGCTACGAAGCTCGGAACCACCGAGGGAGGCTCTGTCCCGGAGTTCGCTTCGTATCTTTGCTCTTTTCCCTCTCCGCGTGTGTTTTTGGCTGCTGCGGTCTCCTCCGCCCTGTGCAAGCTTCCTCCGGTTCGGGGAGCAGGGCTCCTCTCTAGCCGTGCACAGACTCACTGCAGCGGCTCCTCCTGCTGCAGAGCACAGGTTCTCGAGGAGCCGGGCTTCAGCCGCGCTGGCCCCCAGGCTTAGCTGCTCTGAGGCATGTGCGACCTTCCTGGACCAGGGATCAAACCTGTGTCCCTGTATTCCGGATTCTCAACCACTGGACTCCCAGGGAAGCCGTTTCCCATTACTGTTGCCGAATTCACATCGACGGATAGAAATGCATTCACGTCTTTTAAGCTCATGGCAAAAATAAGGAAAGAACTCAAATAGCACAACCGTAAAGTAGTTATGGGCTTGGAAAACTGCCCATCCGCAGTGTTTTCTCTTTCCAAAACACACGCTGGCTGTGCGCTTTAAAAGCCAGTGTTATTTCTGAACAAGACATTGCCACGCCACCTCTGGATTGCACAGTTCCAGAATGACTCTAAGAGAAAATAGCCCCTGTTCAATCTCTGGTTACCGCTGCAGTTTCTAACACAGCTCAGGACGGCGCAAGCTTCATCGCGCCGTCTAGTGGAGGAACTGGGAAACTACCTAGATTGCAATATTTTCCTTATACTCAGGCAGTACTCCGTGCTTGCTTCATTTATGAGACAGAAAATTTACATAAGCAAAGAATAAAAGTATTAACTGCACCCATTATCCCATTACAGCAAATAACTACTGTCAACAATCTGCAGATTTGCATTTCAAGTCCCTCTTTGGGTAGAAGGGTGAATGTACATGTTGACAGGCAAGGCAAACATGATATTTATCCTGAAGGGATATTTCCGTATATATTACTTTGAAACTTGATTTTCTTATTTAACGTTATGTTCTATCTTCACAATCAATAACTCTATTTCCACGTCATCTTGTTCATGATCTCCAGTGTAAGGGTATACCAGAGTCGGTGCAAAGTCTCTCTATCTAGACCTTTTAGATCTCCCCAACTTGAAAAACTATGACCAACCTAGACAGCGTATTAAAAAGCAGAGACATTACTTTGCTGACCAAGGTCCGTCTTGTCAAGGCTATGGTTTTTCCAGCAGTCATGTACAGATGTGAGAGTTGGACTATAAAGAAAGCTGAGCTTTGATGCTTTTGAACTGTGGTGTTGGAGAAGACTCTTGAGAGTCCCTTGGACTGCAAGGAGATCCATCCAGTCCATTCTGAAGGAGATCAGTCCTGGGTGTTCATTGGAAGGACTGATGCTGAAGCTGAAAGTCCAATACTTTGGCCACATGATAAGTATTGGCCAAATACGGACTCATTAGAAAAGCCCCTGATGCTGGGAAAGACTGACGACGGGAGAAGGGGACGACAGAGGATGAGATGGTCGGATGGCATCACCGACTCAGTGGACATGGGTTTGAGTGGACTCTGGGAGATGGTGATGGACAGGGAGGCCTGGTGTGCTGGGGTCGCAGAGAGTGGGACACAACCCAGCGACTGAACTTTTCTCTTACAAATAACGTGGGACTTCAAAAAACACAAAGCCTTACGGGTAAAACGTTATGCATTTTTTCAATAAATTCCTAGATGTCATATTGTCCTTTCAAATTTCTTAAGACTTAAAAATTGTGTACTTCCAGAATGCCACAGTTGAAATAAACTTCCGAGTGAGCGAAGTAGTTGATTAAGAAATTACCAGACACTTCAGAGGGCAATAAAAATAACAGAAAAATATTGAAGTGTAAAATCTAGATTTAAAAAAAAATTCACATTGGCAACTTTAAAAAAATTATGTCTTTTTAAAATGTATTTAGGACTTAGTTGTAGCACACGTGACCTTCATCGTGTCTCGCAGGGTCTGTGTTGCTGTACTCGGGCCCTCCAGGATGGCACGTGGGCTTAGCTGCTCTGCAGCATCCGGATGTGGGATCTTAGTTCCCCAAGCAGGGACTGAGCCTCTGTCCCTTGCACTGGGAGGCAGGTTCTTAACCACTGGACCACCAGGGAAGTTCCTGAAATCTAGACTTTTCATCGTTTTCATCGTCTTCTGGCGTGTTTTCTAGGTGGGAGAATCTTCATGACACAGATCTAAGAATGCTCCACTGACCCGTTTTCTCTTTTTTTGGAAGGAGAGAGGCAACCCTGTTCATTTTAGCTGCTTATCCTGATTGAATCAAGCCAGGTTGGACCAATTATCCAGTACGATATGCTTTATTCCAAATCACAAGCTCACCACCTGGTTTAATACTCTGTAGACATAACCTCAGATTATTAATAGCTCATCTTACACCTTTGGCAGCAAAAGTGTAACACAGCACCTTGACATGATAGAGCCTCATTAGCCCATGGTATTGACCGAGGCAGAGATGTTGTATTTATGAGATTAAACAAACCAGCTGTCCATTTTAGTCATAGGTGGAAGGTGGAAAGAAATCTATCAGAGAAAGCAATTCACACTTTCTTCCTATAAATAAGGGTTTTCCATTTTCTTTCTCAGCAACTCCTCCACTTGAGGGGTAAGTGAATTTTTCAACTTGATTTCTGACGGCAAGTGAAATGTGGGTAGAGAATTAAGCAATAAAATGTTCTTTCCTTGCTTCTTTTTCTGGCAGCTGTAATTACTTTGGGGATATTCCTAAGGACACAGGAGTTGGCATATCCTTAAATAAAGTCTGCTATGTATGATCTAAAATTGAAAAATACGATGACAGTAGGTGAAGAGTGGGCGCAGAGTAATTCCAGGTCACGTCGGGCAAAAGAGAATCTGTGGCAGATGCTTCTGTCCTGTGATTAGTTCCAACATGGGCAACCCCCAGACTGATAACGACATTTTCCATTTATCAGAGAGAAAAAAGATCCAACATTAGAAAAAAACTTTAAAATACAAAAGCAAAAAACCCATAGCCTAGAACAAGTTCGTCATCTGTTTAACAAACTCTTCCTGAAAGTGAGAAAACTGTTTTGAATGCTGGAAAGTTAGGTTCCATATTTTCTAAGAATTGTTTGGACTTATTCAGGAAAAGAAAAATCACATCTTTTTCCCTGAATTTTTGCATTAGACCGAATCTTTCCTGACCCTACCCTCTATCCAGTCCTAATTATCAGCTTCCTCTCTCCTCTGCTTTCTATCTCAAAACTCTGTTTATTTCATTTGTAACCCTTTCATACACTGGACTGCTTACTTTCACGGTTATTGGTCTCCTCCTTCATGGATCATAGCCTTGACAGCATAAAAAGCAAAGTCATGACTTTGCCAACAAAGGTCCATCCAGTCAAAGCTATGGTTTTTCCAGTGGTCATGTACAGATATGAGAGCTGGACCATAAAGACGGCTGAGCACAGAGGAATTGATGCTTTCGAATTTGGTGCCGGAGAAGACGCTTGAGAGTCCCTTGGATGGCAAAGAGATCAAACCAGCCAGTCAACTGGTAATCAACCCTGAATATTCACTGGAAGGATTGATGCTGCAGCTGAAGCTCCAATTCTTTGGCCACCTGATGCAAAGAGGAGACTCACTGGACAAGACCCTGATGCTGGGAAAGATTGGAGGCAAAAGGAGAAGAGGGCGGCAGAGGATGAGATGGTTGGATGGCATCATTAACTTAAGGGACATGAGTCTGAGTAAACTCCGGGAGATGGTGATGGACAGGGAGGCCTGGTGTGCTGCAGTCCATGGGGTTGTAAAGAGTCGGATACGACTGAGCGACTGAACCACAGGAAAATTGTTGTTCTTTATGCTATAATGGGAGAAGGCAGTGGCAGCCCACTCGTGTTCTTGCCTGGAGAATCCCAGGGACGGGGGAGCCTGGTTGGCTGCCGTCTATGGGGTCGCACAGAGTCGGACACGACTGAAGCGACTTAGCATAGCATGCTATCATGAGAGCTCGCATGGGGTATAACTTTCTGTTCATCCTAAAATCACTCCTGGCACAAAGAGGGAACTCGGATGTTTGATGAATGGATAAAGGAAAAGTACTGACCCTTCCGCTTCGCTGTTCAACACCTGCTTACGAACTGACCCTAAGGCTGGATTTACAGCTTATTAGCCTCATGGGCTTCCGTCTATGGGGTCGCACAGAGTCGGACACGACTGCCGCGACTTAGCAGCAGCAGCGGCCTAAATTGCTTCCAGTTGTCTTACACGCCACGAAGGATGAAAAGTGGTCTCTGTTGGAGATATTTTACTGCCCTCGCAACTCTGCCACGAGAGCAGAGCAGGCAAGTGTTGCCACGAAGAGCAGCGCAGGAGCTGCGGTCTGGGGGCCGATGGGGGAGGCGGGGTGGGCTGGGGCGGGGGGGGCGGGGGGCAAACCGGAGGAGCGCCCCGGCCGCCCGAGGGCAGGCCCAGCGCACACCCGACCGCGGACCGACCCTCCTACTCAGAAACGCGCGAAATAGCGCTTCTGCTGAAATCTCACACTTTGAAACTGCTGTCAGCTTTGTCAACTGCAAAATGTTATCAGCGGACTAAAATGTTATTATAAAACGCTGTGTAGGCCATATGGGCTTCCCTGGTGGCTCGGACAGAAAAGAGTCCACCTGAGATGCGGGAGACCTGGGTTCCACCCCTGGGTCGCGAAGACCCCCTGGAGAAGAGAAGGGCTACCTGCTCCAGGATTCTGGCCTGTGCAGCTTCATACACCCCAAAAGAGCCCATTTTTCAACCGTGGTCTGGTTGCCTAGCTCAGCATTTTCTAGAAGAGCTATTCCTTGGGAGACATACCCAACTGGTTGGACAAATGATAGTTCTATGCAGACTGAAGCCTCGGAGACACTCAGGTAAACAAAGCAAAGCAGGGTCCTGCTGCAGGACTTCTCAGAGTCTTTAGTAGGCTGACGTCCGCGGTGAATCTTCGCGAGAGATGACTGACCAACTGCTATTTCCTGAAACTATCTGATGGTGGTACTCTACTTCCAGGCCGATCTCATTGAACGGATGAGTCTACAGAATATCAGTTTGGGAAATACTAGCTTCAGGAATTCAAACAAGATACAAGGTGTTTCTAAAAGCCCAAAATGCTTCCTCTTGGAGCTCACGCGCAGTCGTCAGCCGTGTGGCTGACAGATTGGAATCCGCCGCTTTCCAGCCGCTGATCTCAGCCGAGTCGTTTCACCCCTCTGTGTGCTGATGCCCTGTTAGCCACTCAGTCATCTCTGGCTCTTCTGAGTTAGTGAATGCTCACCGAATCAGGGCTGCTGTTACGACCTTGAAGAAGAGAATCTGACTGGATAATGCCAAAGGGTCAGCAAACCCAAAACATAGGTTGCAAGTTCACTGACTGCAAAACACAGTTCACCTAATATTCAGCCACGAGGATTAGCACCATAGCATATTAAAGACTGAATGAAAATATCAAACAAATAGGAGAGATGGATGATTCTGCCCAGCTTATTAAAGCATCTGTAGCGTAGATATTGCCCCCCTAGTGGCTCAGTTGAGTTCAGTCGCCCAGTCGTGTCTGACTCTGTGACCCCGTAGACTGCAGCACGCCAGGCCTCCCTGTCCATCACCAGCTCCCAGAGCCTGCTCAAACTCATCTCCATCGAGTCGGTGATGCCATCCAACCATCTCAACCTCTGTCGTCCCCTTCTCCTCTTGCCTTCAATCTTTCCCAGCATCAGGGTCTTTTCCAATGAGTCAGCTCTTTGCATCAGGTGGCCAAAGTATTGGAGCTTCAGCTTCAGCACAGTTCAGTTCTTTCAACGAATATCCAGGACTGATTTCCTTTAGGATGGACTGGTTGGATCTCCTTGCAGTCCAAGGGACTCAGTGGCTCAGGGGTAAAGAATCTGCCCGCCAATGCAGGAGACGTTGATTCAGTCCCCGGGTCAGGTTCAGTCCCTGGGTTGGAGAAGGAAATGGCAACCCGCTCCAGTATTCTTGCTTGGGAAATCCCAAGGACAGAACGGCCTGGTGGACTACAGTCCATGGGGTCACAAAAGAGCCGGACGTGACTCAGCAACTAAATAACAACAGCCCAGCATATAAATATTCTGAAACCATTTTTCTTGAAAGTTGTATTCAGCAGAACTAATCATGAGATTGCAACAACATCCTCTAACACGCTTTGAAAAATTGGAACATGATGGGTACCGTCTTTCTCCTTGTCATATTCATCTAAAGAACATTACTGCCTGCCGAGGTGTGCCAGGCAGGACTGCCTGGAGATACCCAGTTGCACAAGAAGCAGTCACATCCTTCAGGATCACTGTCTCCCTGTGTGAAAAGGATGACGGTCCTTCCAACTTCAGATTGTGACTACAGGGGGAATCTGGAACGTAAGTTAGTGGGTCAAAACCAGCATCGCTGTTGTTGTGTAATTACTAAACTGTGGCTGAGGCTTTGCAACGCCATGGACTGTAGCCCACTGGGCTCCTCTGTCCACGGATTCCCCAGGCAAGAACACTGGAGTGGGTTGCCTGCCCTCCTCCAGGGGATCTTCCTGACCCAGGGATGGAACCTGCATCTCCTGCATTGGCAGGCGGACTCCTTACTGCTGAGACACCAGGGAAGCCCAAAATCAGCATTAAAAGCTATCAGATGAACTAGGCTAGAAAGAGTAGGAAATACCAGCCCGTGCTACTTGCTGTAAGAATGGCGCTATTTTGTGAATTCTTCGTCTCATCCCTCTCTTTCTGTGGGTCACAGTCAAGTCAAAGAGCTAGTGCAACGAGTGTATTTAAATAAATGACTGTCAGGAGATACTGCGGTAGCGTCTACCAGCTCCATCCACTTAATGAGTTTCTGACGTGAAGTTGGATAGAAAATAATGTCTCTGCTTTCTACCTGTGGCATATCACCTGCTTTCTGTTGAAGGAACTTTCCACGCTTCCCCCACCTTGCACCTCCCACCAAACATGTGACTCAGTTCCTCCAACGGGTAAATTTTAGGAAACTCGTCTTTCATCTGGTAGGACATTATGACTCTACACACTGCTTAGAACTATGGGAGCCTTCTTAAAACCAGAAAACCAATATTTTATAGCAACTGTAAATGGAGTATAACCTTTAAAAATTGTGAATCAGTACGTTGTATGCCTGAAAGTTATAGAATATTGTACATTAACTGTACCACAAAAAAAGAAAATGAACACCCACAGGGGACCAAGCCTGTGAACCAAGTTGAAACCCAGAGGGTGCTGGAGACAGATGCATCCTGGGGCCATGAAGATGCTCAACTGGACAGAACCCTTCACTTCTCGAATTCTTATATATTATGTACAAGAAATGTACATTTTCCACATGAACTAAGCTACTGTTGAGTCAGCAGTTTTGTTATTTTTTTTAATTGCAGCCAAAGGTACCCTAGATGATCTACCACTCAGACTCCATCATGCTGGAAGACCGTTTGCTCTATCTCATAATTCTTTATTTCTAAGTTTCTGACAATTTACCAAATACCGCCCTTTTATTTAGCCTCCTTACTACCTACCGATGGCTTATGTCACCTTCTGTCCTCTCAGCAGTCTCTAGGGCAGGCAGCGTCTTCCTCTTGTGGATGAAACACAGGCTCGGAAACGACAGAGGGGCACAGGCTTTGCTCACTGCCGGGTCTTAATTCCAGCTCTGCCTGCAATGCACTTGTGTGGCCTGGAACCAGTAACTTGACTTCTCTGAGCCTCAGTTTCCTCATTTGTTAAAGGGCAACAAAAAACTCTACCTTGTGGTGTTGTTACAAGAATCAAAGCAGATAAGGTGTGCCAAATGCTTACTACCCGGCCTAGGAGTAACAAGCTATTAAAAACTGGGGCAACTGCTATTATGTAACTTCACCCACCAGCTAGTAAGCGGTAGAATCTGAACTCATTTCCATGTCCATTGAGGCTCCTGTCACTTGCACATCACCTCGGCTACTGTAACTGTTTCATATCAAGTGTTTCTTCGTGCTAATTTATAGAGTTCATAAAATTACAGTGCTATAGCTAAAATTTGGATTGTGGTGCTGTGGAACACTCTCGAGAGTCCCTTGAACAGCAAGATTTAAACCAGTGACTCCTAAAGGAAATCAACCCTGAATATTCATGGGAAGGACTGATGCTGAAGCTGAAGCTCCAATACTTTGGCCACCGGATGCAAAAGAGCCAACTCACTGGCAAAGACCCTGATGCTGGGAAAGACTTAGGACGGGGGAAAAGGGGGCAACAGAGGATGAGATGGTCGGATGGCGTCACTGACTGCGTGGACATGGGTCTGAGTGAAGGCCAGGAGAGCCTGGCGCTGCAGTCCATGGGGTCGCAGAGTCGGACGTGACTCAGCGACTGGACAGCTGCAGCTAAAAGCCTTGCTTAGTTCATAACTTGGTAATTAAAGGTGAGTTTTCCCCCTGTTTTGACACAGTATTTTGGGTAGATACTTCTCTTAAGTCATGACCTTGTCACCAGAGGTAAACAGCATGAAATAAAAACACACCTCATAATTTACTTGGCCTTTCTAATGTTGGAGGTAGGTGGGGTTTTTTGTTTGTTTGTTTTTGATTTGAGGTTAACTTGGTATTTCCATATTTGCATGTAGTAACATTTTTGAATAGCACTTCCTCTCACTACCATTCAGTTTTCCCTAGTCACGGTGTTATTGCAGTTTCAAATAACTGGTAAAAATATAACATTGAGAATGAGAAGCATGGGTTTTGGAGATGGACGACTGTTTTTTGCTGCATAATTGGGTAAGTGGCTTGGTTTCACTAAAGGTTTGATTTCTTAATCTGAAAAATGATAAAGATATTAAAATTCTCTTGGCCATTTTGATGTTTCAGTGAGATGATTCCTTCAAAGAGATTTTATCGCAGAATTTCACTGAATAGATAGAATACCCCCAAAAATAGTAGAGGAATTCATGTCCTCAGAAACCACCCAGGATGGGGGACATCTGGTCAGCTTCATGGAGGATTTGGCCCTTGAAGGTAAAGTTAATTTCTGATAAACAGAGAGAGACAAGGAGATGAAGGCAGAGAGAGGCCTGGGGAGCAGACGGTGTCTGCACAGGTCACATGCTGGCAGCTTTGACCAGGTGAATTTAAGGGAACAGGAGAAGATACAGTTAGGAAGACAGGCAGAAGACAGTTAGCAGAGACCTTGACTGTCAGACTAGGACATTCTTGAATGTCAGACTAGGAAACTGAGGCTTGTGTGTATAAGCACTGAAGCTCTATCCTTTCTAAAATAACTTCTCTGCTTCTGCATCTTTTTTTCCAACCCAGATTAGGACACAGGCCTTAGCTTACGCAGCTTTCAAGTTAGATTCAGTTGTGGTATCTCTGCAAGTTTTAGTTGAAGACTACGGAAGGGAAGGGTAAGGAGACTAAAACTGTGAAGTAACAGGAAGAAAACCCATGATAGCAGTTAAATGTTATTTTTCTCAAAATGCAATATCTCTGTGTTAAGTACTTCAAAGACTCAGCTCTCATAGGTGTGAATACTGTAGAAGCGTGCTTGATATGATCACCATCCCCATTGTACAGATGGAGAGACTGAGGCTCAGAGGGGTTGTGTAACTTGCCCAAGGTCGCACAGCCACCAGGTGGCAGAGGCAGACTCGGAACCCGTGTTGCCCGCCGGCGACGCTTATGTGTTAGTTCACTTCCTGGCTCTCCCTTTCCAATTCCGCCGCTGGAAAGCGGTGCTGTGAGATGGAATTGCCGTTAAGCGAGGCGAGAAGCCTGTGGATTGAGTGAGTAGGCCTTTTGTTGCCATCGTTGTGGGGTGTGGATGAACAGCTCAGTTTGGGACATGTTGAGACTGAGATGATCCGCGCTTCTCTTAATGTCTGTAGCCTGAACGAATCTGTAGATCAATGCCTTTATCACAACCTCCCTTAAAAATGTGTGTCTCTTATTAGATTATACAACCTTTGAAGGTCCAGGACCATAACTTTTTGTTTTAGATGCCTTGCACAAATTTGGTGTTTAAATAACAATCGCACAATTTACTTCAACTTTAAAAGAAAAAGAATATCCTTGTTTAAATCTTCCGAATCTGTGTTTGGCAACACTTAAAACACCCCTCTACCCCCAACACAAAGACACCTCTGGAATTGCCAGTGACAACAGAAATTTAGTGTTTTTCTTTTTTTAACCAAAAAAGGTCAAGTTTCCATGATGTGATCAAAATGCTTATCTTAAAGTTCTGGTTCAATTGTTGGGGAGCGGAGAAAAAAAAAATGCCCCCCTGCCAACACATTGGTTTGTGTGAATCACAGCTCAGTGAAACCTTTCAGGCATATAATTTATCTTTTCTTTGGCCTATGTAGTAAATGCTTCATTTGTTCATGAATTCTGGCCTTGTTTTAATTATGCTATGCTCTGAATGTAGTTTTATGAGGCACAAAAATAAGATTGTCGTTCTGAAAACACAGAAGATTTGTGTGTTTCCCCTAGAATGAGATGGTGGTATCTTTTTCCCAGTCCACAGCTCTGTGGGTTTGCGGTTGGAATTCCAATCCAGCAGGGGACACAGCAGTGAAGCTGGGGGGAAGGGTTTGTGTGGGCGGGCGGGGAGGGACAGCTGGGCCCAGGGCATCATTTACCCTCAGAATTCTGANAAGATTTGTGTGTTTCCCCTAGAATGAGATGGTGGTATCTTTTTCCCAGTCCACAGCTCTGTGGGTTTGCGGTTGGAATTCCAATCCAGCAGGGGACACAGCAGTGAAGCTGGGGGGAAGGGTTTGTGTGGGCGGGCGGGGAGGGACAGCTGGGCCCAGGGCATCATTTACCCTCAGAATTCTGAATCGATACATTGACGGCCACGGCCGCATAATGCGCTCTTCCCACCAAGGAAGCCACTGGTTGGTAAGTTTTGTTCCTGTTACTTTCTGAGGGCCACCCTCTTTCATTCCACTTCCAAGACAATTGATTTCTCCCCCTAAATACAGGCTGTGCAGCCAGAGAGCAGGTCAGAACTCAACAATCAGAAGGCTGTTCTGCTGTTGTTAAAAATCTTTGCAAATATACGTATCCGAATGTCCACAAGTTAAAGACTAGCAGAGATGTCAGTGGATATTTCACAGCTTTCCCATTTTCATCAGCACATAGGCCAGCGCAGCTTGGACCCCGGGGTCGGGAAGACCCCCTGGAGGAGGGCATGGCAGCCTGCTCCAGCGTTCGTGCCTGGAGAATCCATGGACAGAGGGGCCTGGTGGGCTACGGTCCATGGGGTCGCAAAGGACACGACTGAGCGTGCATGCCGGCAGACAGGCAGAGTGAGCACTCCGTATTTCAAGTTCCAATGATACAACCAGCCAAAAATGGAAATTTGCTGTGTAACAAACACAGATGAAAACTTCGTGGCTGAGTCTAAGGAAACAAATGCACTTAATTCCAAATGGACGATAAGTGACAATTTTTAGATCTTCTGAGCGGTTACTGCAACTTCAAAACATCACCCACGGGCCTGGCTATATTAAATACCTGCCATGTTGCCAACACAGACCCCATCTCCTGGATCAAATTAGATTTTGGAACTCATTCCACTCTAACTGAGGTGCTGTCCCAAAGAGCATGCAATTAAAAAAAAAAAAAGAGTTGATCAAGCACAATTCTTAAACTTTCCTGCCCATTTTTTAGGATAGGAATGGATTGACCGCCTTAAGTTTTTATGGTTAAATATGTTCAAGGGTTGGTCATCAGAGACGGAACTGGTTTACTTGACTACTTTGGGGACTTGGATGTGTCAAGAGACTTCTATTCAGAGATGGGATACTCAGTCCTTCATTCTCTTCCCATGAATAACACGGTCTTTTATCAATTCGGGCAATGGGCTGGCTTTGGATGCCCATGGAAATGAAACGTGACCACGCAAAACTCAGAATGGCCTGGGAGCCCATGACCAATAACAAGAAGCCGCAAGAGACCCCCGCTCAAGTAAGTCAGTAGTTTTGCAAATATTCATGAATATTGATGTCCTTGACCCAAGACAAGGACTCTGCGCTCCAGGAGCAAAGATTTGATGGACGCTTGCCTGGGCCACCTAGACTGATTCTCCTTGAGTCTGGACAACTTCCCCAACACTTGGCCTCCCCCGCTAGAGCCCTGCATCGTAACTGTGGGTTTTTTGTACCTCTTCTCTCGCTAGGCCACAGACTCCCTGAGGCCAGCGACCTTTTGCTGTCCACCACTGTGGTCGCGCCTCACCTGCGTCTGGCAGTGTCACACTCAGTAAAGATCTGATGTGTGTGTGCACGCTAAGTTGCTTCTGCCATATCCGACTCCGTTGACCCCCTGGACTGTGGCCCGCCAGCGTCCTCTGTCCACGGGATTCTCCAGGCAGGAACACTGGAGTGGGGTGCCATTCCCTTCTCCAGGGGATCTTTCCAACCCAGGGGTTGAACCTGAGTCTCCTGCACTGCAGGCAGATTCTTTTACCACCCGAGCCACCAGGAAAGGCGAAAGATTTGACGCCAGCATGCATTTGAAGACTCACTTTGAATTAAACAGAAAGCTTATTCAGTAGGCTCCTGAACTGTTGCATTTAGGGAAGGGGCGTTTAAAGGGCAATTTTTCTAACTTTCGAAAGAAAATTGAAAGAGCAGTTCTTGGAATAAAAATTTACAGGAAGGACAAGAACGCTGAAAGCGTGAGCCTTAACACACAAACCTTATGATCTTCTCCCCAACTCTGTCCAGAGTTTTCAGCTACTGTCTAGTATTTACAATATCATTCCTGACACCACCTGTCGGTGTCAGATTAATGTGATACTTATTTTCCTGAAGAAAAATAACATCCGGACAGCGCCTGGCACATTGTAAATGCTAAATAATGACAATCAGAGCTACTATTAGCGACTTGGCAGGGAAGCTAGCTGTCATTAAGACAACTATATTGACAACCACGTAATAATAATCAGCCCACCTAATTTCTTCCTGGCTCTAGTCCTAACTAGAGGTTCTTGACTCCCGAATTTTGAAAAATACTGTTGCTTAAAAATCCATTAACTAAAGGAATAAGTGCCTTAAAACACAATGTATCTACTTTTATTTCCTTCTTCACTCAAAGAGTTCTTTTCTGGGTTCCCAATACAAACAAACTCTCAAAGTTAAAAGTAAATGCTCTTTTTTAAGATCAAAAGAACTTGCCTTTCTTTGCACAGGAAAGAAAGCAACTGATTTGGATGCCTCTTAAAAGAAAAAAAAAAAATCTTGCTTTTACAAAGGGATTACCCCAGCTTGTTGGAAAATAATTTGTACACAAAAGAGTTGGCCCCAGCTGTAAAAGCCCTTTACACACACTTTAGTGCAAAAGATAGTTAAAGATGAGCCCAGGCTATTAAAAGTAAGAAATCCAACGCATTCCAATAGAAGCCCATAAACACACTGTATATGAAGCCAGCTACTGAGACAGGAAGATATTTCAGTCTTTTGGAAACTGTCTTTATTCTGCTAATGCCTTTCCTCCAGACTCCACTGATCATAAGTGCAACCTGTCCAGAGCTGCCTTTGATAAATGGAAGGATGGATTCATCCGTATGTTAGTCACCTCCTCTTTTCTGTTACATAAAGCAGATGCCACAGCTGTTACTGTTCTGGCAACAGATGTTTCTGCCCACGGAAACACGGAAACACGGGCAGGCACCGGGCTACGATGTGCTGGTTGTTCTAGAGGGACCTACGGCTTGTCACCTCGTCAGGACCCCTCGGTGATGGCAGAGCAAGACACGCGCGATCATCCTGCCCCACCAGTGCCCCCCGGCACCCCACCCCGGCTTGCACTAAGAGCAAAACGGATCGTCTCACCCTCTCTGCAGGGCCATCCTCGGACTGCGTGGATACCCCAGGAGTTTCGGCGGCCGGGTGGGGATGCTCTGTGCTCTCAGCCTCCTGCGGGAGGTCCACGGGGGCTTTGTCCCGTGCCTTGTCCAGCTTGAAGAGTTTGTCAAAGAAGCTGGAGTCCTTGGGCTTGGTGGGGGCTGCTGGCCCGGACTCAGACGGAGGGTGCTCCGGCCCAGGGGTGGCAGGGAGGCCCTCCGCCTGGGCCGGGGTCTGCCCGGGGGTTTTATCCGGGCCATGCCCGGGTGCAGCTGCCACCGGAAGGGCCATGGGCTCACTCGGGTCTTTGTTTCCTGGAGCTTTACTGGAGCTGACATCAAGCCTCACGGATCCACTGGATGAATCCGTGGCTTGGTCTCCGGTACGCCCTGGTACAGGCCGAGAGAGTGTCAAGAAAAAACGAGATTTAGCAGCTGGTGCCTGGGGTTTGGCCTCCTTCCCAAGACTCTCGCTGTTGGCCTCCGCAGCCGCGCCGGTCTCCATTGTCTCAGGGGAAGAAGTGGCCACATTATCTTCCTGGATGCTGATTCCCAGATCGACTGCAAAGGCAAACGAACAGCGGTCATTCACCCCAGCGAGGACGTCCAAGGGTCGCGGACGGACTCCCCGCATTTCACACGCAGAGGCGGGGAGACGGGCCGGGGACCCTGCTGGGCAGAGGTCAGCTGTCCAGGCGCCTCCGACCAAGGCCGGGGGAGGAAGCCAAGCAGGAAAGCACCCGCCAGGGGCCGTGTGAGGGACACACCGGCTGTCTGCNATAGCAAGTGCTCGATGAACGGCATCAACATTAGGCATCGTCGTTGCTGAGGGAGGAAAGCGACAGCCATGAAGCTGGGACATCCTCTCCCGGCCGCCCAGCGAGCAGTCAGCTCATTCCAGAGGTCATGCGCTCTCTGTCTCACCTGCATCAGCGTCGGCTGCCGAGAATACAGGCAGATTTTAAAAAGGACTACCCAGACGCATCCATTCTGATGTCTGGAAGTGCAGGTCCAGACAGCACCACACAAGCAGATGGGTTATGCCCCCGGCCACGAGACTGCGTACGGGTCTGCCTCCTCCAGGGAGGGGTTCTGCTCCCAGAATCCACCCGTTTCTGCTTTGAACTCTGCATAGACCTCACTGAACTGCCTCACTTTCTGGGTCGCTTTTATAAAGCAGCGCGATGTTCAGGAGAAAGATACACTGCAAAACTGGATATCACAGGTGAAGATCAAGATCCTCGGGCTGCCCTGGAGGCGGGGATTGAGAGTCCGCCTGCCAGTGCAGGGGACACAGGTTGGACCCCCCAGGCCACAAGGCAACCCTCAGGCTGCAGCTACTGAAGCCCCTGCACCCCGGAGCCTGTGCTTTGCAACGGGAAAGGCCCGCACTGAGGCAGCAGCCCCTGCCCGCCACAGCCAGGGGAGGCACGGGCCTGCGTGCAAAGACGCGGGGCAGCCAAAATCCATCAGTCTTATTTTAGAAGATCAGGATTCTCTGTCCACAAGCTGAGTGACCTTGGGCAAGTCACTGCAAATCTCTGAGTTTCTTTATGTATACAATGAGAGAGACAGAGGCTCCCATGTAGAGTAGCTGTGATGTTCCAAGCACAAAATTCATACGCAGTGTCAGGAGCCCTGCCTTTCCATAGTAGCTGCTTAATAACTGACAGATAACTGCGTTTGTGCAGTTCGGAGTCAACTGTGTCTTAAAATCTGTTTGTAGGAAAAGAGAAAGAAGAGAAGCTACAGGTTCCCTGGCGGCCCCGGGGCNCTGTGATGTTCCAAGCACAAAATTCATACGCAGTGTCAGAAGCCCTGCCTTTCCATAGTAGCCGCTTAATAACTGACAGATAACTGTGTTTGTGTAGTTTGGAGTCAACTGTGTCTTAAAATCTGTTTGTAGGAAAAGAGAAAGAAGAGAAGCTACAGGTTCCCTGGTGGCCCCGGGGCTAAGCCTGCACGTTCCCACTGCAGGGGGCCGGGCTCCAGCCCTGCTCAGGGAGCCAGGTGCACACGCCAAGCGAAAAGCTTCTCACACGGCGTAGCTACACAATGCCCCAACAAAGATCAAAGATCCCACATGTTGCAACTAAGACCTGGAGCAGCCAAATAAATAAGTTATTTCTTAAAAAGAAGAGAACTGAGGTTTCTTTAGGCATACATTGCTCATAAGTAGTGAGAGATACACACATCCATTAGCAATTATTTTTGCCAAACTGTAGTATCTCACAGTGTCTAAAGTGAAGAACAAACAGTAAAGGAGAGAGAGAGAGAGACAGAGAGAGAGAAATAGAGAGTGGGCGTGCACACCGGACTCCTGGCGGATGGTGGCCTCCTCTTCCAGCTTTGAGAGCAGAGCGTTGCAACTAAGACCTGGAGCAGCCAAATAAATAAGTTATTTCTTAAAAAGAAGAGAACTGAGGTTTCTTTAGGCATACATTGCTCATAAGTAGTGAGAGATACACACATCCATTAGCAATTATTTTTGCCAAACTGTAGTATCTCACAGTGTCTAAAGTCAAGAACAAACAGTAAAGGAGAGAGAGAGAGAGACAGAGAGAGAGAAATAGAGAGTGGGCGTGCACACCGGACTCCTGGCGGATGGTGGCCTCCTCTTCCAGCTTTGAGAGCAGAGCGGGAGGGCGCAGAGGACCAGCGCTGAGCACCGGGGGCCGCCATAAACTCGGGCCTCAGGGAAACCGCTCGGCGTGAACACTGGATGCGTCTTCCAGCTCAGGTTTATCATTTTTCTGTGGTCCTGGACTTCACTGTTGTGGTAAATATTATACTCAGAAGGGAAGGGGGAGGGAGGGAGAGGGAACGAGGAAGTGACGGATGGACGTGTCGGGATGCCAAGTACGCACGTCAGGCAGTCCAAGTGTCAGAGTGCATGTGAGTGACCTGTGGGGACGCCCCATCCCGGGAGAGGAGGACACAGCGACGAGAAAGGGGAGCTGAAGAGTCAAAACAAGGGAGGGCTTTTCAAAGGCCAAGAACATCGCCTGACCTCTGAGGTTTTGCCTCCCTTCCTTACTCTCTGGCCGGGAACCAAAGGACCCAGTGCTAAGTTAGAGCATTTTGGTCAGAGAGAAAGCGTTTGAAAAAAACCTTTGCAGGGACAGACCTTTAAAAAGTGCCAATGCATTGCTTTGATAAAGGATCCACTCCTTACACAAAGAACCTAGAGTGAATTTCAGTGCACCAAGGGTTACAGCAGACGCCAGCCATAAGCACTGGTATCAGCGGATAGGTTCGGGGTTTGGATAACTTGGGAGACCTAGGGCTTCTTAGATAGGGCAACCGGTAACTACGAAGCTCTGCCCCCCCCCAAACTTGGGGGCACATATCCAGCCCCACTGCTTGCAGCTTCTTCTTCTCTTGCTAAAGTGCTCACCTCTCAGGTGGGCACAAGACCTAAGCTAGACTGACAAAAATAAATCTTACGATTTTCGCTGAACCTACTAGAACAAAGTTGTGATCTTTGTGCTGGAGTAGGCAAGCTAGTGAGGGGGTACATCTGGAAATGGTGGCCTTGGCTATCACATTCGAGAGTGCTTGCCTGAGAATCAACACAGATGAAAGCCCCAAGAGATCCGTGGTTGCATTTGGACACCTCGATCCAGCTGTCCCTGAAGCTGGTTTACCAGTCCACAGCCAGTAGATCTTCATTTCNCAGAGACGCTGAGCACCCCAGAGATGCTGAGCACCCCAGAGACGC
Organism: Oreotragus oreotragus; assembly: GCA_006410675.1. Taxonomy (NCBI): domain Eukaryota; kingdom Metazoa; phylum Chordata; class Mammalia; order Artiodactyla; family Bovidae; genus Oreotragus; species Oreotragus oreotragus. Next base: position 108,597 of record SJYX01020142.1, read on the forward strand.
TGAGCACCCCAGAGATGCTGAGCACCCCAGAGACGCTGAGCACCCCAGAGATGCTGAGCACCCCAGAGACGCTGAGCACCCCAGAGCACCCCGAGTGGGGACACCAGAAGTGTCTCCGGGTGTTGCCAAAACACGCATTTGAGAAGCGCAAAGCTGGACTATTTGACTCTGAGTTACTGAGCTTTTCTCTGCCTCAGCTTTCTGGTAAAATGAGGAGGACAGTGGAACCTACCCCCGTAATTTTGTTACGGAGATTCCATGGGTTAATATTCTCAAAGCACATCAAGCAGTGCCTGGAATATAGCAAGTGCTCGATGAACGGCATCAACATTAGGCATCGTCGTTGCTGAGGGAGGAAAGCGACAGCCACGAAGCTGGGACATCCTCTCCCGGCCGCCCAGCGAGCAGTCAGCTCATTCCAGAGGTCATGCGCTCTCCGTCTCACCTGCATCAGCGTCGGCTGCCGAGAATACAGGCAGATTTTAAAAAGGACTACCCAGACGCTTCCATTCTGATGTCTGGAAGTGCAGGTCCAGACATCACCACACAAGTAGATGGGTTATGCCCCCGGCCACGAGACTGCGTACGGGTCTGCCTCCTCCAGGGAGGGGTTCTGCTCCCAGAATCCACCCGTTTCTGCTTTGAACTCTGCATAGACCTCATTGAACTGCCTCACTTTCTGGGTCGCTTTTATAAAGCAGCGCAATGTTCAGGAGAAAGATACACTGCAAAACTGGATATCACAGGTGAAGATCAAGATCCTCGGGCTGCCCTGGAGGCGGGGATTGAGAGTCCGCCTGCCAGTGCAGGGGACACAGGTTGGACCCCCCAGGCCACAAGGCAACCCTCAGGCTGCAGCTACTGAAGCCCCTGCACCCCGGAGCCTGTGCTTTGCAACGGGAAAGGCCCGCACTGAGGCAGCAGCCCCTGCCCGCCACAGCCAGGGGAGGCACGGGCCTGCGTGCAAAGACGCGGGGCAGCCAAAATCCATCAGTCTTATTTTAGAAGATCAGGATTCTCTGTCCACAAGCTGAGTGACCTTGGGCAAGTCACTGCAAATCTCTGAGTTTCTTTATGTATACAATGAGAGAGACAGAGGCTCCCATGTAGAGTAGCTGTGATGTTCCAAGCACAAAATTCATACGCAGTGTCAGGAGCCCTGCCTTTCCATAGTAGCTGCTTAATAACTGACAGATAACTGCGTTTGTGCAGTTCGGAGTCAACTGTGTCTTAAAATCTGTTTGTAGGAAAAGAGAAAGAAGAGAAGCTACAGGTTCCCTGGCGGCCCCGGGGCTAAGCCGGCACGTTCCCACTGCGGGGGGCCGGGCTCCAGCCCTGCTCAGGGAGCCAGGTGCACACGTCAAGCGAAAAGCTTCTCACACGGCGTAGCTACACAATGCCCCAACAAAGATCAAAGATCCCACATGCTGCAACTAAGACCTGGAGCAGCCAAATAAATAAGTTATTTCTTAAAAAGAAGAGAACTGAGGTTTCTTTAGGCATACATTGCTCATAAGTAGTGAGAGATACACACATCCATTAGCAATTATTTTTGCCAAACTGTAGTATCTCACAGTGTCTAAAGTGAAGAACAAACAGTAAAGGAGAGAGAGAGAGAGACAGAGAGAGAGAAATAGAGAGTGGGCGTGCACACCGGACTCCTGGCGGATGGTGGCCTCCTCTTCCAGCTTTGAGAGCAGAGCGGGAGGGCGCAGAGGACCAGCGCTGAGCACCGGGGGCCGCCATAAACTCGGGCCTCAGGGAAACCGCTCGGCGTGAACACTGGATGCGTCTTCCAGCTCAGGTTTATCATTTTTCTGTGGTCCTGGACTTCACTGTTGTGGTAAATATTATACTCAGAAGGGAAGGGGGAGGGAGGGAGAGGGAACGAGGAAGTGACGGATGGACGTGTCGGGATGCCAAGTACGCACGTCAGGCAGTCCAAGTGTCAGAGTGCATGTGAGTGACCTGTGGGGACGCCCCATCCCGGGAGAGGAGGACACAGCGACGAGAAAGGGGAGCTGAAGAGTCAAAACAAGGGAGGGCTTTTCAAAGGCCAAGAACATCGCCTGACCTCTGAGGTTTTGCCTCCCTTCCTTACTCTCTGGCCGGGAACCAAAGGACCCAGTGCTAAGTTAGAGCATTTTGGTCAGAGAGAAAGCGTTTGAAAAAAACCTTTGCAGGGACAGACCTTTAAAAAGTGCCAATGCATTGCTTTGATAAAGGATCCACTCCTTACACAAAGAACCTAGAGTGAATTTCAGTGCACCAAGGGTTACAGCAGACGCCAGCCATAAGCACTGGTATCAGCGGATAGGTTCGGGGTTTGGATAACTTGGGAGACCTAGGGCTTCTTAGATAGGGCAACCGGTAACTACGAAGCTCTGCCCCCCCCCAAACTTGGGGGCACATATCCAGCCCCACTGCTTGCAGCTTCTTCTTCTCTTGCTAAAGTGCTCACCTCTCAGGTGGGCACAAGACCTAAGCTAGACTGACAAAAATAAATCTTACGATTTTCGCTGAACCTACTAGAACAAAGTTGTGATCTTTGTGCTGGAGTAGGCAAGCTAGTGAGGGGGTACATCTGGAAATGGTGGCCTTGGCTATCACATTCGAGAGTGCTTGCCTGAGAATCAACACAGATGAAAGCCCCAAGAGATCCGTGGTTGCATTTGGACACCTCGATCCAGCTGTCCCTGAAGCTGGTTTACCAGTCCACAGCCAGTAGATCTTCATTTCTTTTTGTTTTTCCACTTATGCAAGTTTTAAATTAAGTACATACTCTGTGACTTGGAGACAATTTCAGAGACTTAGTATCTATTTCACTTGTTAATTAATAGCAACCAATCTTCTCCTTGAGAAGTTGTCTTCAGCCTCTTCAAATATATCTGCTGCTGCTGCTGCTGCTAAGTCACTTCAGTCGTGTCCGACTCTGTGTGACCCCATAGACGGCAGCCCACCAGGCTCCCCCATCCCTGGGATTCTCTAGGCAAGAATACTGGAGTGGGTTGCCATTTCCTTCTCCAATGCATGAAAGAGAAAAGTGAAAGTGAAGTCGCTCAGTCTGTCCGACTGTTAGCGACCCCATGGACTGCAGCCCACCAGGCTCCTCCGTCCATTGGATTTTCCAGGCAAGAGGACTGGGGTGGGGTGCCACTGCTAGGAGGCGTTTAATACGGGATGAAGGAGAGTAAAGAAAATGAAATGCAAGAAAGTGGTAAGGAACTGGATAGATACAAACAAACAAACAAACAAACAAAAAAACCCCACCAACACTTTGCTTTCTCAGTAAAAAGGCAGGAAAAAAATTTACATGGGGAAAGAGATTGCAGTCACTTCAGACCTTGAATAAACATCAAAAAGCAAATAAATTATATTCTGAAACAGTAACTTACACATGCACAGTCTTTGTGAACGACTAGGAAGAAAACTCACTGGAGTTCCAGGGTTTATAGTCTTGCAGAGAGAGGGGTGACCTCCCCGCCTTCCTCACATTATTATGGAAAGAATAAAAAGTTGCTTCTGGGTGACCGGAACGAAGCTTTTCATTCCTATGAAAACCTTGGGAGAAGTCCATCTGGAATCTGGTTTCAATAAAAAGTTTTCTCACAAAGCAGAAAGATGACATACCAAAGAGGTTTTACTTTCCCTGTAATAAATGCGTAAGAGTTTAAGGAAAACAGAAAGAAGTCATGTAAGAATGCAAATGGTGGCTCCCAGCTGTTTCGGAGAGTTGGAGATGTTGGTCTCCCTGATGCAGAAAAGACATTTTGTATCGTGTCTGTGTGTGAACGTGTGTGTGTGTGTGTCTTACCTAAGAAAGTCATTTTATCCGGACACGTGATGCAGAACTTACTTCCCGTGGCACCTTAGTGTCACTGAAAAGTACTTAGATTGTGGATCAGAGGAACCTGGGTTTAACTCTAAAAATGAAATATGTGACCTGGACAAGTTCCTTTATGTTTCCTCAATTTTCTTTAAAAAGAAAAAATGGACAGGAAAATAATTGTCTTCTTCAAAAGGCAATTGTGAGGACTAAGCAAAATGCTTCCTATAAGGTACTTAACACAGGTGGGTATTTAATAAACATTAGTTGTTTTATTACATTTATATGTTATTAATCTAACGACCATGTCATTTCCTAAACAGGAGCCTAAGGAAAGGAATTCTCCCAATGATTTAACCTATACACGTGGGGGGGTCTGGAAAGACTTTAAAACAATAGTGATATGGGGGTCCCTGGTGGCTCAGGGGTGAAGAATCCGCCTACACGTGCAGGAGGCGTGGGCTCGGTCCCTGATCCAGGAAGATCCCACACGCTGAGCAGCAACGAAGCCCGCGCGTCACAACTGCTGAGCCTGTGCTCTGGAGCCCGGGAGCCACGGGCCCTGAAGCCTGGGCGCCCTCCAGCCCCGGCGCCGCAACAAGGAGCCGCGGCCCGGGGGGGCCCACACACCCCAGCTGCAGGCAGCCCCCATGGGCGGCAGCCGGAGAAAAGCGGGAGAAGCCGTGAAGACCCCGCACAGCCCAAACCGATAAATGCAGTTTAAAGGGCAATGATACGAATTCACGGATCTTCAGAAATCTGAGAACCCGGGCCGGGGAAGGTTCAAGGATGCTTTTCCCAAGCACCAAGTATACTTAGTCAAGACAAATTGCTTCATCAGCAACCTGGTACCTATTTAAAACACAAACACATACAAGGTCATGTGACACTAGTCAGAACTTCCAGGTAAGGCCTACCTTTTATTTGCTTTTTTCACGAGCCAAAGCTACACTCTTCACTTGATACAACTGTAAACACAACAGCTGATATTCACTGGATGCTTCCTGCATGTCCAGCGGTAAACGCTGAATGTGACAGGAAATGTTTTGTTTCTGCATTACAGCAGTCCATGCCAGGTACCAAGGCCCCTCCCGTTTCACAGGTGTAGAAACTGCAGCTCTGAGGAGAGCTCACTTTTCAAAGAACACTTGGCTACAGCAGGTCTTGGCTGGGGAGTGTGGTCTGGTTCCCCGACCAGGGGTTGAACCGCAGGCCTCCTAGAATTCTTTTCTCTTAGGAACTCAATATCCAAACATTTCTAGGGCTGAAGGTTAAAGAGGGAACTAGAGACTGTCGTCATAATTTTATCCGTGAACGAGGCATCCGCTTGCGCCTCCCCACTCACACACTGTCACAGGCCTCACCACGGTGACCAGTCAGGACAAAAACTAAGAGGAAACACAACGCACACTAATCGCAAAGGGAAACTGCAAATGATGGCGGAGTTCACAGAGCCGTGTACAGATCACACACACGGTTATTGTTGGATGAGGACCCGAGGGAGTTAGAATAGCTCCCCAAAGGAGAAGGAAATGCAGATGTTGGCACACTAAGTCTCCGAGGGAGAACTCTAGTTGAATATCAAAGGATTACCATGGACCCTGGGGCAGACGGATGAAGACCTCAGTTCTGCAAAAATGGCCCCTCTGCGGTCACGCTGCGCGAGTCAAGTGAGACTTCAAACAGCCAAGGCTTTATGCGCTGTGTGAGCGCGCTTGTTGTTTTAAAGATCTCGAAATAAGGATTCACGGGTCAGCTGCTTGTGGCTTGAAGGAAGATGTTAGACTTGAAACCTTCACCGAATGATCAGATTTCATGCATTCCATCTCCACATTAACAGGGCAGGATGTCCTCTCCAAGAGAGTCTTGCAAAAGTGAAAGACAGGAATAGGTCTGGGGGGCAGGAGGGAAGAATTCTCAACTGTCAGCTGAATACGACGTGTCTGAACATTTGGTGACAAAAATGCTGGGTTCAAACGTTATGTGTGCAAAAGGTGACTTACCCTACACTCTCCCTTGAAAGCATCTCTGAAGTCAGCAGTCACTGTTAGTCGCTGTGGGGGCCAGACTGCTCCAGCGACTCTCGGAGTTTCCCCCCTCTATTCTGTTTGTTTTTGGCTGTGGGTCTCCATCGCTCCGTGGGCTTTTCTGCAGCTGTGCTGAGCGGGGCGACGCCCTAGTTGCGGCACCCGAGCTGCTGTGGCTGCAGAGCCTGGGCTCCAGCCAGGCTCAGCAGTCGTGGGGCACGGGCTTAGTCGTCCCGAGGCATGTGGGATATTCCTGGATCGCGGATCAAACTCACGCCTCCTGCACTGGCAGGCGGATTCTTCACCAGTGTGCCACCAGGGAAGCCTCCCTCCCANGTTTCCTCAATTTTCTTTAAAAAGAAAAAATGGACAGGAAAATAATTGTCTTCTTCAAAAGGCAATTGTGAGGACTAAGCAAAATGCTTCCTATAAGGTACTTAACACAGGTGGGTATTTAATAAACATTAGTTGTTTTATTACATTTATATGTTATTAATCTAACGACCATGTCATTTCCTAAACAGGAGCCTAAGGAAAGGAATTCTCCCAATGATTTAACCTATACACGTGGGGGGTTCTGGAAAGACTTTAAAACAATAGTGATATGGGGGTCCCTGGTGGCTCAGGGGTGAAGAATCCGCCTACCCGTGCAGGAGGCGTGGGCTCGGTCCCTGATCCAGGAAGATCCCACACGCTGAGCAGCAACGAAGCCCGCGCGTCACAACTGCTGAGCCTGTGCTCTGGAGCCCGGGAGCCACGGGCCCTGAAGCCTGGGCGCCCTCCAGCCCCGGCGCCGCAACAAGGAGCCGCGGCCCGGGGGGGCCCACACACCCCAGCTGCAGGCAGCCCCCATGGGCGGCAGCCGGAGAAAAGCGGGAGAAGCCGTGAAGACCCCGCACAGCCCAAACCGATAAATGCAGTTTAAAGGGCAATGATACGAATTCACGGATCTTCAGAAATCTGAGAACCCGGGCCGGGGAAGGTTCAAGGATGCTTTTCCCAAGCACCAAGTATACTTAGTCAAGACAAATTGCTTCATCAGCAACCTGGTACCTATTTAAAACACAAACACATACAAGGTCATGTGACACTAGTCAGAACTTCCAGGTAAGGCCTACCTTTTATTTGCTTTTTTCACGAGCCAAAGCTACACTCTTCACTTGATACAACTGTAAACGCAACAGCTGATATTCACTGGATGCTTCCTACATGTCCAGCGGTAAACGCTGAATGTGACAGGAAATGTTTTGTTTCTGCATTACAGCAGTCCATGCCAGGTACCAAGGCCCCTCCCGTTTCACAGGTGTAGAAACTGCAGCTCTGAGGAGAGCTCACTTTTCAAAGAACACTTGGCTACAGCAGGTCTTGGCTGGGGAGTGTGGTCTGGTTCCCCGACCAGGGGTTGAACCGCAGGCCTCCTAGAATTCTTTTCTCTTAGGAACTCAATATCCAAACATTTCTAGGGCTGAAGGTTAAAGAGGGAACTAGAGACTGTCGTCATAATTTTATCCGTGAACGAGGCATCCGCTTGCGCCTCCCCACTCACACACTGTCACAGGCCTCACCACGGTGACCAGTCAGGACAAAAACTAAGAGGAAACACAACGCACACTAATCGCAAAGGGAAACTGCAAATGATGGCGGAGTTCACAGAGCCGTGTACAGATCACACACACGGTTATTGTTGGATGAGGACCCGAGGGAGTTAGAATAGCTCCCCAAAGGAGAAGGAAATGCAGATGTTGGCACACTAAGTCTCCGAGGGAGAACTCTAGTTGAATATCAAAGGATTACCATGGACCCTGGGGCAGACGGATGAAGACCTCAGTTCTGCAAAAATGGCCCCTCTGCGGTCACGCTGCGCGAGTCAAGTGAGACTTCAAACAGCCAAGGCTTTATGCGCTGTGTGAGCGCGCTTGTTGTTTTAAAGATCTCGAAATAAGGATTCACGGGTCAGCTGCTTGTGGCTTGAAGGAAGATGTTAGACTTGAAACCTTCACCGAATGATCAGATTTCATGCATTCCATCTCCACATTAACAGGGCAGGATGTCCTCTCCAAGAGAGTCTTGCAAAAGTGAAAGACAGGAATAGGTCTGGGGGGCAGGAGGGAAGAATTCTCAACTGTCAGCTGAATACGACGTGTCTGAACATTTGGTGACAAAAATGCTGGGTTCAAACGTTATGTGTGCAAAAGGTGACTTACCCTACACTCTCCCTTGAAAGCATCTCTGAAGTCAGCAGTCACTGTTAGTCGCTGTGGGGGCCAGACTGCTCCAGCGACTCTCGGAGTTTCCCCCCTCTATTCTGTTTGTTTTTGGCTGTGGGTCTCCATCGCTGCGCGGGCTTTTCTGCAGCTGTGCTGAGCGGGGCGACGCCCTAGTTGCGGCACCCGAGCTGCTGTGGCTGCAGAGCCTGGGCTCCAGCCAGGCTCAGCAGTCGTGGGGCACGGGCTTAGTCGTCCCGAGGCATGTGGGATATTCCTGGATCGCGGATCAAACTCACGCCTCCTGCACTGGCAGGCGGATTCTTCACCAGTGTGCCACCAGGGAAGCCTCCCTCCCGCCTTTGCATGCATCTCCTGTCAGTCACGAGCTTATAAAAGTCTGGAACACGCAAAGATTACCTACTGCAGAACCAGTCTTTGCCCCAACATGAGCAAATACTGCCACTCAAGGACAGATGTTTTATTCTTTCTCAATTTACTAGTAACACGCATTTAACACGTGCTTACCTCCCATATGATTAATCTCTCAATGCTTCCCTTTCCCCGCCTCTGTCCCTCATCTTCACTGCAGTATAATGAATCTCTGCAGCCTGGTGTAGCTCATCAGACTTCGCTCCTGCTCAGACAAATACATACAAGCATCCCAGATACAAGTACTGCTGCTGCTGCTGCTAAGTCGCTTCAGTCGTGTTCGATTCTGTGTGACCCCATAGACAGGAGCCCATGAGGCTCCCCCGTCCCTGGGATTCTCCAGGCAAGAACACTGGAGTGGGTTGCCATTTCCTTCTCCAACGCAGGAACGTGAAAAGTGAAAGTGAAGTTGCTCAGTCGTGTCCGACTCTTAGTGACCCCATGGACTGCAGCCCACCAGGCTCCTCCTAGGAGGCTGTATTTGTCCTTGTTGGTTTTTACAAAAAAAAAAAATTATATTAGATATCATTTTAATTGCTTTTATGTATCATTGTTATGGATTGGATGTCTGTGTCCCCCATGGTTCATATGCTGAAACCCTAACTTCCACTGTGATGGTATCAGGAGGTGGAGCTTTTGGGAGGGGATTAGGTTATGAGGATGGAGCCCTCATTAACGGGATTAGTGTCCTTATATAGGAGGTCCCGCCTCCACCATGTGAGGATACAGTGAAGAGATGACTGACTGTGAACAAGGACCTTGTCCCTCCCCAGGCAAGGAATCCGCTGGCACCTTGAGCTTGGACTTCTCAGCCTCTAGAACCATGAGAAATAAACGGTTATTGCTTAAGCCTCCAAGTGTCTGGTATTTTTGTTACAGCTGCCCAAATGGACTGAGATAACCTCAGTTCTCCCCTTCCTCAATCAATACATCCCAAATCTATCTTATCTTTTAAAAATAGCTGTAAAATGTTTCTTAATATGAATATACCAAAGGAGACTTATGTCACTGGCTGATCAATGAACATTCTGATAGTTTCCAAATAATTTTTTTCCATGTTCATTACAAACAATGCTGGGGAAAACTTCTATGATCAAAAGTCCTAAGCTAGTGCTTTATTTCTATAGAATAGAGTTACAGGTGTAGAATCACTGCACCCAAATTAATGTGCATTTAAGTTTTAAAAATAGACACTGCCAGATTAATTCCCGACAAGAGGCTCCAGAGATTCACATTTCCGACAGCAACATGATAAGTGTCTCTCACCCCCAAGGGTGGCAGGGAAGAGGCAGCAGGAACGCTGATCATGCACACAGTATTAAGCACCTTTAAATGCTAAGAGAAAGACGCTTACCAGCGAGAATCATAGAGCATTCTCTTAATGCTCTGAGCTATCAGGACATGAGCGCTGAACTTTGGAGACGGCAGGTGGGAGCACGTTGAATTCAGCCCTCAGGGAACACTGCTGAACAGTGGCAGGTGCTAGTGTGGGGCCCAGAGAAGAGCCAGCCACAAAGCGACACGAGACCGGGGCTGAGGAAAAGGACGGGAGAGAGCCAAATCAGGAAGACCTCACAGGGACTTCCCCGGCGGCCCAGCGGCAAAGAATCCACCTTACAACGCAGAGGCCAGGGGTTCGGTGGTCCCTGGTTGGGGAGCTGAGATCCCACATAGCGCGGAGCCACTGAGCCCAGGCGCACAACCACCGAGGCCGTCTGCTGTAACCACTGACCCGAGTGCCCCAACGAGAGGGTCCAGGGGCTGCATGGAAAGATCCCACACGATGCAACAAAGTGCCCCTGTGCCACAGTGAGGATCCCATACGGCCAAGTAAGCGAATAAAGTCTTTAAAAAAGAAGGCGTATTCTCCAGAGCGGGAGATGCAAATGATCAATGGGCGCAACAGAAGATGCTCAATATCCTCCGTCATCGGGGGAGGCAATCAAAACCACAGCCTGCTCCCCTCACACCCGCCAAGATAGCCACAATCAGAAAGACACTGAAGCCCAGATGATCCTCGAAAGCGCTAGGCTCAGTGAACAGCGTGCCACCCCCTCACACCCGCCAAGATAGCCACAGTCAGAAAGACACTGCAGCCCAGATGATCCTCGAAAATGCTACGCTCAGTGAACAGCGTGCCACCCCCTCACACCCGCCAAGATAGCCACAGTCAGAAAGACACTGCAGCCTAGATGATCCTCTAAAAGCCCAGATGATCCTCGAAAGCGCTAGGCTCAGTGAACAGCGTGCCACCCCCTCACACCCGCCAAGATAGCCACAGTCAGAAAGACACTGCAGCCCAGATGATCCTCGAAAATGCTACGCTCAGTGAACAGCGTGCCACCCCCTCACACCCGCCAAGATAGCCACAGTCAGAAAGACACTGCAGCCTAGATGATCCTCTAAAGCGCTAGGCTCAGTCAAAGGACCCAGATACAAAATGCCACCTATGGTACGATTCTCTGTATATGAACTGTCCAGGGTAGGCAAATCCAGAGGCAGGAAGTACATTCGCGGTTGCCAGGGTGGGGAGGGGTACGAGAGATTAAGTGCTCAGGGATTTGTTCGATGAAATCCCTTTGATGAAATGTGGNAAAGCGCTAGGCTCAGTCAAAGGACCCAGATACAAAATGCCACCTATGGTACGATTCTCTGTATATGAACTGTCCAGGGTAGGCAAATCCAGAGGCAGGAAGTACATTCGCGGTTGCCAGGGTGGGGAGGGGTACGAGAGATTAAGTGCTCAGGGATTTGTTCGATGAAATCCCTTTGATGAAATGTGGAATCGGACAGTGGAGACGGCTGCACTGCCTTGTGAATATAACAAAGAGGACTACATGGCATAGTACACTTGAAAAGGGTGAATTATACGGTATCTGAGTTGCAGCTGTTTTGAAAATGAAGACCCTGTACTAAGAAAAACCAGCGCAGCTCTGGGGCGGGGCGTGAACGCTGAAGACGAACAGAGGATTCACAGTCAGGGCAGGCGACGTTCCAGCCACGAGAAGAAACGGATGGGATGCGTCTATCAAACAGAAATTCCCAGAATTCCTGATGAGAAAAAGCGCTCAGAGGCGGAGAAGCATGAGATTTCACGGAGGATGTGCCTGCAGCAGGGAGGGGCACGGCCCGTTTTCAGAACCGTCTGTACCCGCCTGAAGCAGCGGGCTGATGCCGCGGGGTCTGGGTGGGTGGCGTGTCCAGCGGGGCTGCAGGGGCAGAGCTGGGGGTCAGGAGCCTGTCTCCCGAGGGCGGTGTATCCAGAGAGAGCGGAAGGGCAGAGGGCGGCGCCCGGGAAAGGCGCTAGAGCCCGGCCACAGGCGCGCTGCTCCCTGGCTCAGCTGCGTCCTCGCGAGGAGGCCGGGGCAGGGCCAGCCCGCGCCTCCCCTCGCCCGGGGCGGCCCCGACCTCCCAGAACCCCCGCAACCAGCGTGGCCTCGTGCCCCCCCGCTGGCCCGTGAGGCGCGAGCGGGCGCCTGCCCGGGGCATGGGCTTCCGGCGAGGACCCCCCTTTCGTTCCCAGTAAAGGGAGAAAACACCGCGGGGCACCGCGCCCCTTCCTGCTTTGGGGTCCCATCGCCCGAGGACGGGGCGCGTGGGCAGGGGCAGCGTGCAGCACGCACGGCACCTGACAAGGCGGGCGAGCCCGCGCCGCGCTTGGAGCGCCGACCCCCGCCGCCTTCTCGTGGCTGGAAGCGCCGATCGCAGGCTGCGTTGCTCGCCGAGGGCCCGTCAGGGCCTAGGGCTTGCTCTCCAGCTGCGTCTCTTGCTCTGCTGCCGCTGGTCTCATGGGTCACGGCTCACTAACCTATCCGCCCTCGGCAAGCTTTCTGTGTATCTCAGAGCCTGGGGTGAACTCTAGGGTCATTGCAACAAGAAACAAAAAGTTTTGTTCTCAGGAACTTGTATGCAAGTCGGGGAAACATTTAAAAAGCCAGCCAACGGGGGAAGCCGGCGAGCGCGCCGTGCACGGGCCTGTTTGCTCCCTTCCCAGCCAGCGGCCTGGCCCCCGGCCCGGCCCTCCACCAGGCGGCTGAGGTTCCGCGCTGGGTCTCCCCGCACACGTTGCCCAGGCGTCCTGACTGGCTGCTCTTCGCACTCGCTGCGGCAGAGCATTGGCAGGCGGATCATTTATGCAAGTCAGGATTTTCAGTCCAAAAATTATTCGACTGACTTCTTCTTCTTTGAAAAAAAATCAAAATTAGGCAATTTCTCTTTTTAGGAAAAAATTGATTACAAACAAAAATGAAAGACAAATTTTTTTTAAAGAAACTTCTTATACAGGTGAAACAGAGACGGTCTTCTGTTTCTGAAAAATGATGTTTTCTGACATATCATGCCTTAGTCTCTGCCATTCATTAGCAGAGAGAACAGCTTTCTTAAAAGGGTGAACTGTCGTGATAAATTTGATAGAAAGAAATTGAAGAAGGAGGAAAACGAGGCACTTTCACTTCCCTGAAATCCGGTGAGGTTTCTGGAATACGCACAGGCGGAGAGTTTGGTCAGGCGATACGGCAGGAGAGAGGCCAGTGATAAAGGACACTCGTGACGTGACTGTGGACTCTGGCTGTGGTTTTCCCCTGTCGTGTTTATTTCTTCACTTATCCTGTGCCAGTCGCTCTATACAGCTCATGTTAGTATTAGTCCCACTTTCCAGGAGAGTCCCTGAGAGTACACATTTCCCGCCAAGGTTACATAGCTACAGAGGGACAGAGCCGGGCTCCCCAGGAGGCACTAGGATGTGCAGGAGACGTAAGAGACGCAGGTTCGATCCCTGGGTCGGGAAGATCCCTTGGAGGCGGGCACAGCAGCCCACTCCAGCAGCCTTGCCTGCAGAATGCCATGCACAGAGGACCCTGGTGGGCTGTGGTCCACGGGCTCACAGAGGCAGACCAGACTGAAGCGACTTAGCGCGCACACGTGAGAGTCAGGTGGTCTGTGAGCCTCCGAGTCTTCAGAGCGCTCGTGTTAGTTTCTCGTTGCTGCTGTAACAAACTACCCCCATTTTTGTGCCTTAAAACGACACAAGTGTCTTATATCACAACCACCAGCGCCGTATCAGTTGCCAGTTGCCATGGCAACAGCTGAAAGCCTATCTACAAGGACTGAAGAGGGGGCTCTCCCAGCCCTGGNTGCCTGCAGAATGCCATGCACAGAGGAGCCTGGTGGGCTGTGGTCCACGGGCTCACAGAGGCAGACCAGACTGAAGCGACTTAGCGCGCACACGTGAGAGTCAGGTGGTCTGTGAGCCTCCGAGTCTTCAGAGCGCTCGTGTTAGTTTCTCGTTGCTGCTGTAACAAACTACCCCCATTTTTGTGCCTTAAAACGACACAAGTGTCTTATATCACAACCACCAGCGCCGTATCAGTTGCCAGTTGCCATGGCAACAGCTGAAAGCCTATCTACAAGGACTGAAGAGGGGGCTCTCCCAGCCCTGGGCTATCGCGCCCCTGTGCTCGGGTAAGCCACGAGCACTCCTCCCTCTCTTCACTAAGCCCCTCCCCTTTGCCTTGACCTTCGTATACACACTGTGTCCCAGGCCAAGTCAGGGTGAGAAGTTGATTTTCGAACTGAGTCCCCTCTTTTCCATTCTCTGGCCATTGAGTAAAGCTTGTGCTGTTTTAGGCTCAGCATCAGTTTCTTTTCTGATTGTGTGAATCTGAATGAAAAAAAGAAGCTTCCCCACTGAGGAAGAGGGCTTCAGTCTGGGTAGGACCTCATGGAGATGCTGCTGTTCCATTCCTAAGTCGTGTCTGACTTTTTGTAACCCCAAGAACCGCAGGCTCCTCGGTCCTTCACCGTCTTCCAGAGTTTGCTCCAATTCATGTCCATCGAGTCGGTGATGCCATCCAACCATCTCATCCTCTGTTGCCCCCTTCTCCTCCCACCTTCAATCTTTCCCANCCCTCCACCAGGCGGCTGAGGTTCCGCGCTGGGTCTCCCCGCACACGTTGCCCAGGCGTCCTGACTGGCTGCTCTTCGCACTCGCTGCGGCAGAGCATTGGCAGGCGGATCATTTATGCAAGTCAGGATTTTCAGTCCAAAAATTATTCGACTGACTTCTTCTTCGAAAAAAAATCAAAATTAGGCAATTTCTCTTTTTAGGAAAAAATTGATTACAAACAAAAATGAAAGACAAATTTTTTTTAAAGAAACTTCTTATACAGGTGAAACAGAGACGGTCTTCTGTTTCTGAAAAATGATGTTTTCTGACATATCATGCCTTAGTCTCTGCCATTCATTAGCAGAGAGAACAGCTTTCTTAAAAGGGTGAACTGTCGTGATAAATTTGATAGAAAGAAATTGAAGAAGGAGGAAAACGAGGCACTTTCACTTCCCTGAAATCCGGTGAGGTTTCTGGAATACGCACAGGCGGAGAGTTTGGTCAGGCGATACGGCAGGAGAGAGGCCAGTGATAAAGGACACTCGTGATGTGACTGTGGACTCTGGCTGTGGTTTTCCCCTGTCGTGTTTATTTCTTCACTTATCCTGTGCCAGTCGCTCTATACAGCTCATGTTAGTATTAGTCCCACTTTCCAGGAGAGTCCCTGAGAGTACACATTTCCCGCCAAGGTTACATAGCTACAGAGGGACAGAGCCGGGCTCCCCAGGAGGCACTAGGATGTGCAGGAGACGTAAGAGACGCAGGTTCGATCCCTGGGTCGGGAAGATCCCTTGGAGGCGGGCACAGCAGCCCACTCCAGCAGCCTTGCCTGCAGAATGCCATGCACAGAGGACCCTGGTGGGCTGTGGTCCACGGGCTCACAGAGGCAGACCAGACTGAAGCGACTTAGCGCGCACACGTGAGAGTCAGGTGGTCTGTGAGCCTCCGAGTCTTGAGCGCTCGTGTTAGTTTCTCGTTGCTGCTGTAACAAACTACCCCCATTTTTGTGCCTTAAAACGACACAAGTGTCTTATATCACAACCACCAGCGCCGTATCAGTTGCCAGTTGCCATGGCAACAGCTGAAAGCCTATCTACAAGGACTGAAGAGGGGGCTCTCCCAGCCCTGGGCTATCGCGCCCCTGTGCTCGGGTAAGCCACGAGCACTCCTCCCTCTCTTCACTAAGCCCCTCCCCTTTGCCTTGACCTTCGTATACACACTGTGTCCCAGGCCAAGTCAGGGTGAGAAGTTGATTTTCGAACTGAGTCCCCTCTTTTCCATTCTCTGGCCATTGAGTAAAGCTTGTGCTGTTTTAGGCTCAGCATCAGTTTCTTTTCTGATTGTGTGAATCTGAATGAAAAAAAGAAGCTTCCCCACTGAGGAAGAGGGCTTCAGTCTGGGTAGGACCTCATGGAGATGCTGCTGTTCCATTCCTAAGTCGTGTCTGACTTTTTGTAACCCCAAGAACCGCAGGCTCCTCGGTCCTTCACCGTCTTCCAGAGTTTGCTCCAATTCATGTCCATCGAGTCGGTGATGCCATCCAACCATCTCATCCTCTGTTGCCCCCTTCTCCTCCCACCTTCAATCTTTCCCAGTATCGGGGTCTTTTCAAATGAGTCAGTTCTTTGCATCAGGTGGCCAAAGTGTTGGAGTTTCAGCTTCAGCATCAGTCCTTCCAATGAATATTCAGGACTGATTTCTTTAGGATGGACTGGTTGGATCTCCTTGCAGTCCAAGGGACTCTCAAGAGTCTTCTCCAACACCACAGTTCTAAAGCGGCAATTCTTCAGCACTCAGCCTTCTTTATGGTTCGACTCTCATATCCGTATGTGACTACTGGAAAAACCAGAGCCTTGACTAGATGGATCTTTGTCCACAAAATGACAACTATACATCTCTTTGGCTACAACCAATTTGGTAATACCCCTCTTAAAAGGACCCTGTGGTTATATTGGGTCTACCTGAATAATCCAGGCTCAGCTCCCCACCTCAAGATCCTTAATTTAATCACATTACAAAACCTGCTTTTGACATGCAAAGTGACATATTCCCAGGCCCTGGAGATTCGGATGAGGACATCTGGCCTCCTGTTCTGGCAGGATGGTTTTGTAGTTGGGGGTGGTTCATTCCTGTCTCTGCACAGGGCTGTAGCATCGTGTGAGTCTGCTCTAACTGATGCAGCCACTCTGCTGATGGACATGTAGCTCTTTGGGAAGTTCTTCCCCAGCTACTACGGAATTCAAATCAACATGTATTAGAAAAAGAAAGGGAAGAACTGAAGAAACGGATTTAAACAAACACATTTTGAAGAGCAAACACACTAGCCTCTGACCCAAAGGTGCAAGACCCAGGCCTGTCACGTGCCTTTGGCACCATTACCAGCTTCCCCAAAACAAGACCTTCACACGGCATCTGAAATTGGCAACTGAAGCTAGAGATATAATATGGAAATAAACATCAGACACTTTGATTTTCTGAGATGCTCTTATTGAAGATGAAGTAGAATGCCAAGCTTCGGAGAGAAACCCTCACCTGCATGAGCTGTACTACGTGATGCTGGTTTGATATTAACATCCCTAGTCTCTTACCCTCACCAAGAAAAAATGCTATGCAAGATAAACTCATTTCTACAGGGAAATAGAATGTGATTCCACGGATCAATTGTAAAGGAGGGTTGTGCCTGATTGATCTCTCCCACAGTGTGTCCGGAAGACAAAAAATAAAACACTGAAAAAGTATAAGGGATGCAGGGGAAAAAAAAAAGTTTCAAGGTTGTATTTTAGATTTGCAAGAGCTATCTAGATGGAGCTAATACAGTTAACTTCATACCTGAATGATGGCCTTTATTAACATTAAATCCAGAACAGAAAAATAAACTTTCCTCACATGTTGACCACATGTCAGACCCTCTTCCAAGTACTGCAGGTGTATCAACTCAACTCACTTAAGCTTCCCAACAATCTTCAAAGCTTTGTCCTACCGTTATGACGATCCCCATTTGACAGATGTGAGACCAGAGAGGCTTAGCAGCTCGCCTAAGGTCACACAGCAAAGCTGTGAATTTAGGACCCTGCTCCCTAGGCTGTGTGCTCAGGCTCTGCTGCTCAACAGGTCTTCGTGGGAGATGTTGCCGCATGGCAGTGCACGTCCTTGCTACTGCTGCTGCTGCTAAGTCACTTCAGTCGTGTCCGACTCTGTGTGACCCCATAGACGGCAGCCCACCAGGCTCCCCCGTCCCTGGGATTCTCCAGGCAAGAATACTGGAGTGGGTTGCCATTTCCTTCTCCAGGGGATCTTCCCGACCCAGGGATCAAACCCAGGTCTCCCGCATTGCAGGCAGACACTTTAACCTCTGAGCCACCAGGGAAACCCCATACATGCATTACATATATATACATAATATAAATTTAATTGCTGGGAGTAGAGAGGAAAGTATGGAGGGGAGAGAAAAGAGGAGGGAGAGAACAAGAGAGGGGACTGTCTCGATTCCCAGCATTTCGTTCCCGTGCCCTTCTGACACTCCTCACCCTTGTGCCCATATTAAAAATAGGGGCAAAAAAATAGGGGCAAAACCTCAACAACAGTGACTGAATGATGCCAAAGAAAACCACTTCTGAAGGACACATTAGATAGTCAGGGCCTCTGATCAGTTGAGAACGTCGACAGCCTGCAAATTATAAAAACGATACGATTCTCCTCTCCAAGTGTGTGCATCGCAGCCACCAGCTTTACACCGCTCTCGCCAAAGCTGCCGCCGCCAGCTCAGTCTATTCCACCCACATCAGAGCAGAAACCTGACTCGCAGGTTGAAAGGCAGCAAGAGACTTCTGATTTTCATCTCATCCTGTGGTTGCCAGTCCTGCCTGTGCCTCAGCCCTCTAGAAAACGTTCAGCAGTTCAGATCCCCAGGGTTCAACTGGAGGGTATTCTGGAAAGATGGGACCTGGGCATCTACAGTTTTAATAAGCAACCGAGGTAAGATCCTGGGACATCATATAATAAGAAATATATGTTTGGTCTTCATCCCTGTTCCTGGCACAGAACTCCTAAAACTTACCTTTAAGAGTCAGGAAGATGACCTTTGTTATTAATAACAAGCCAGCCTGTTTTAACCACATCTGAGTTTATGTTAATAAGGTGACTTTGGAAAAGCCCCTCTAAGGATGGGGACCTCGGGTGCCAGAGAAACAAGACATGTGATCAGAGGGCTAGGATTTCAGCTTTACCACCCTGGCCAATCTTCCAGGAGGGGAGAGCGGCTGAAAATATGAGTTCTACCATCGATAGCCATCGATCTAATCAAGCACGCCTACGTGATGAAACCTCCACAAATGTCTCTGCAGAACAGCGTTCAGATTGCTTCTGGGTTGATAAGCACGTGGAGGTTCTGGACGGGTGGCTTGTCCAGAGAACGCACGGATGCTCCCCGCCCCAGAGTCCCTCCCCCGGCTCTCCCGTCACCTCCTCCATCGGCCGCTTAGAACGAATGGGTGACTTGGTAAGGCGCTTCCCTGGTAGCTGAGCGTGAAGAACCTGCCTGCCAATGCAGAAGACATGGGTGCAGGCCCTGGGTCAGGAAGATCCCCTGGAGAAGAAAATGGCAACCAGTCCAGTATTCTTGCCTGGGAAATGCCACAGACAGAGGAGCCTGGGGGGCTACAGTCCAGGGGGTCGCAGGAGGATTGGACAGGACTGAGCGACGGAACAGCAGCAATCCAGCAGGCACATGGCTCCCCGGTGCTCTGTGAGCCGTTCTGGCAAATGACTGAACCCGAGGGGGAGGTCGTGGGAATCTCTGGTGTGTAGCCGAGCAGGACAGAAGTTGTGGGTAAGCCGGGGACTCCCCACTTGCCATCGGCGACTTTAGTGGGAGGTAGTCTTATGATACTGAGCCCATAACCGGTGGGAGCAGAAGCGAACTCTTGGTAAACGGTGTCAGAAGTGAACTGAACTGTGGAACACCCAGCTGGTATCACAGAACCCCGTGGTATGGAAAACCCACATAACTGCTGTCAGATGTGGGGTGAGCAGCAGAGCACAGCAGGGGAAACAGACAGCAGTGTCTTCTCTTCCATTAGGAAATTCTGAAGCTTCTGGAACCAGTGCTGTGATTCATCTCCTCACTGTTCAGGGAAGGGCACCGACGCCCAGAAACTCACATGCAAATCGCAGCAGCCCTAACAGTCACAGAGTCACGGCAGCTG
>SJYX01020142.1:129771-151035 GCA_006410675.1 Oreotragus oreotragus
AAGTTAAATAAGCAGGGAGACAATATACAGCCTTGACGTACTCCTTTTCCTATTTGGAACCAGTCTGTTGTTCCATGTCCAGTTCTAACTGTTGCTTCCTGACCTGCATACAGATTTCTCAAGAGGCAGGTCAGGGGGTCTGGTATTCCCATCTCTTTCGGAATTTTCCACAGTTTATTGTGATCCACACAGTCAAAAGCTTTGGCATAGTCAACAAAGCAGAAATAGATGTTTTTCTGGAACTCTCTTGCTTTTTCCATGATCCAGCAGATGTTGGCAATTTGATCTCTGGTTCCTCTGCCTTTTCTAAAACCAGCTTGAACATCAGGGACTGTTATTATCCCACTTCACTGATAAGGAGGCTGAGGTTCAGAGAGGTTAAGTAACTGGCTCAAGGTCACACAGCTGGCAGATGGCAAAACCAGCAGTCTGATTCCAGAGGTCCTACCCTCAACCACTGGGACACCCTGCCTCTTACATAATTTACAGATATTTTTCACATGGTAGAACTCAGTCAATTTTGATGCTTGGAATTTATAGCCTTGCTGTTGTTTAGTTGCTATGTCACATCCAACTCTTTGTGACCCCGTGGACTGCAGCCTACCAGCCTCCTGTCTATGGAATTTCCCAGGCAGGAATATTGGAGTGGAGTGCCATTTCCTTCTCCAGGGATCTTCTGACCCAGGGCCCAAGCCTGCACCCCTCGCTTCTCCTGCACCCCCCGCTTCTCCTGCAACCCCGCTTCTGGCAGATTCTTTACCGTTCAGCCACCCGGGAAACCCCTACAGCTATGCTCAGAGTAAAATCAAGGAGATAAGCGCACCACCCTCTGCCGCCATCTATGTTTCACTTGTCTCTTTGGAATTCCTAAGTGCTGGGTAATAAGTAAAATGCTTGATCTCCTCGAGTTTTCTCTTCAATTCCATGAGATAGGTATCATTATCCCCACTTTACAGATGAGAAAACTGAGGCTTAGAAAGCCACGTGACTTGCTCCAGGTCCCATGGCCAGTAAGTTGCAGGGCAGGGGTTTTAACTTTGGTCTGTTGGACTCCAAAGAACCCAGCCTCCCAGTTTTCTATTCTGTTGCTTTTCACTTATTGCTGTAAATCCTCAGACTCTTCCGGACGTCATACACACCCCAGAGAGACGAGTGCTGTTAACGTTGCATTGCTGAGATGCTGGAGTCCAAACCCCCAGTTCCTACGACCTCATTTGGAAATAGAGTCTCTGCCGAGGACCAAGTCAAGATGAGGCTGGGGCTGTGCCCAGCCCCATGTGCCCAGCCCCACGTGCCCGTGTCCGTACAAAAGGGAAAGGCTTGGACCCAGAGACAGATGCTCATAGAAGGAAGATGCTGGGAAAACCAAGGAGGAGCGCTGTGTCGAAGCCCAAGAGTCTGAGGCCCTGGGAGTCACAGCAGAGGCAGGGGACAGTCCTTTTTTTCTATTTCTAAGACTTTTTTTGTTTGATGTGGGCCAGTCTTTTAAGTCTTTATTGCATTTGTTACAATATTGTTTCTGTTTTTTGTTTTGGTTTTTTGGTCACGAGGCCTGGGGGAGACTTCACTCCCTGACCAGGGATCGAACCTGCCACGCCTGCGTTGGAAGGCGAAGTCTTAACTACTGGGCCACCAGCGAAGTCCCCAGGGAACAGGTTTTTTCACACTCAGATCTCTCAGGACACCCTGAATTCCACTTCCAGCCCCGGCACGGTGAGCCAGTACAGTCCTGGCGCTCGAGCCGCCGCTCTGTGGCGCTGTGTGTGCAGCCCCAGGAGCAACACGCGTGGCTTCCGCCCCGCGCCTGCTTCCNAGTCTTAACTACTGGGCCACCAGCGAAGTCCCCAGGGAACAGGTTTTTTCACACTCAGATCTCTCAGGAGCTCCCGACCTTGCCCACACCCTGAATCCCACTTCCAGCCCCGGCACGGTGAGCCAGTACAGTCCTGGCACTCGAGCCGCCGCTCTGTGGCGCTGTGTGTGCAGCCCCAGGAGCAACACGCGTGGCTTCCGCCCCGCACCTGCTTCCCCGTCAGCAGGGCCAGCAGCCCTTCCCCACCCTCATCCCCGGGCTCAGGACCCGCCGGGACACTCACCTTCATCATAGAGTTGAACAGTGCGGGTGGATAGGATGGCCGAGAGGCCGTTTTGACCACACGCATCCCCAGACGTGACCTGGAACAGAATGTGTGGCACCATTAGCCAAGTTTTGGATGAGAAAAATCAGAAAAACTCAGGAAAGAAACTCAAGGCTGCCTCACAAATTAAAGTCTCCACTTGTAGAACCCACCCTGCTTTCTGTGACGCCTCAGAGAAACTAATACCCCGATCGAAAGGACAGGATTCCTGGCTTGACAAGAGCTTTGCACGGTCTATGCCTGCTCTCAGCAAGCCCCGTGAGCCTGGGCAGGACTGACTCCTCGCACAGATGGGACTCCCGGGCAAAGGGGGGCGCTGGTGTGACCGGCGAGGGGACAAGGGCCTGAGGGGCTGGGAGGTTAACCACACCCCAGGGTCCCGCACACAAGCACAGCCTCCCGGCCACACTCTCCTCAGATTCAGGAAGTCGCCCGTTGCTATTTTTCTGCTCCACGCCCACCCCCTTCATCGAGCTGTTGCAACCCCTTTCCAATTTTAGGTCACTGCTGGATTATTATATTTTTCTCTTCTGTTATTTATTACTGACATTTAAAAAGGTTACACATATATACACATACAGGTATACTCACATGGGAAGAAAAAAAGATTGCAAAGAGAATATTTGCTACCCGACGTCATTTTCATAATAAATGATCCCACTCATAGCTGGCATTAACTGAATATTGATTATATGCTAAGTACTTTGCATATCTTGTCTTATTTTGTTAACACTATTGGTAGTGTAATATATGTTAATAAGCGCAGAGAGGAAAAAAAGCTAAAAGACTACGCATCTTTTGGAAGACTTGACTTTATATTTTGGTAGCAGTTTTGTTTAAAAGAAGCTTGTGTTTGGAAGTTTCCTGGATACCGGAGTTGTGACAACCAAGAAGCGTCTCCAGACACTGCCAGTGGCGAGGCAGAACCACCACAGCTGAGAACCCCGGTCCAGACCCACCTGCACCTGTGCGCCGATGGGTGGGAATCAGTCACCATGGAGACCCGGGTTCCACGGGCCCCCTTCCCTGCGATTTCTGCTTCCCTGGGCCTGGAGTGGGGCCCCTAAGAGCCTGCACTTTTAACAGCTCCTCCATGGGTTCTGGAGGTTTGCGTGCCACCGAGCAACCCCCAGCAGCAGCCGCCGCTGCCCCGCTCGCCCCGGCCAGCCTGGGGCAGGCTCCTCCTGCCGTCCCCCCGACCTCCCGACCAATAGCTAATGACGCAGAGACCGTAACACCACCTTGTGAGTGTCCGCTTCTGGGTCATTCTCCTGGTCTTCGACTCTTTGGGGAACGCTCATTTGGTTACCCATTGTTCCTGCAACAGAGAGAAAGAGAGACTCAGAAAACTAAAACCCGGGAGAAACAGGAGCCTCACGTCTGCATACAAAACGAAGATGCAGAGACCTGCCCAGTCCCTGTGCGTGTGTTACCACAAGCCCAGGGAGACCAATCGCGCATGTCTGTTTTGAGGACTGAGGGAAGATTTGGGGCTCATGAATTCAACAGAATTAAAGTCAAATGCAGGAGCCTCCCTGGTGGCGCAGCGGTTAGAACTCCACACTTGAGCTGCAGGGAGCACGGGTTCCGTCCCTGCTCAGGGAACTAAGATCCCACAAGCTGTGTGGTGTGGCCAAAAAAAAAAAAAGTGTAATAAAGAGTTTGGTGGTTTAGTCGCTAAGTCATGTCTGACTCTTGTGACCTCACAGACTGTAGCCCGCCAGGCTCCTCTGTCCACGGGATTCTCCAGACAGGAATATTGGAGTGGGTTGCCATTGCCTTCTCCAGAATAGAGAGTTTGGAACCTAAACAAGAGTGGGTATATGCGTATGTATAATGATTCACTGCTGTAGAGCAGGAGGCCACACAACATTGTAAACAGCTGTGGGCCCATAAATGCTCTCAAGGTTTATTTGTCTTTGGCTGTGCCGGGTCTCTGTTGCCACACGGACTTTTCTCTAGTTGTGGCTTCTGCCTGCAGAGACTTCTCGTGTGGCAAAGCGCGGGCTCTGGGGCAGGCAGGCTTCGGCAGCTGAGGCTCGTGGGCTCGGTACTTTCAGCTCCCTGTCTCTGGGCCCAGGCTCATTAATTGTGGCAAACGGGCTCAGCTGCTCTGGAGTGTGTAGGATCTTCCTGGATCAGCAATGGTACTTGTGTTTCCTGCATTGGCAGGTGGGTTCTTTATCACTTAGCGGGCTCTGGGGCAGGCAGGCTTCGGCAGCTGAGGCTCGTGGGCTCGGTACTTTCAGCTCCCTGTCTCTGGGCCCAGGCTCATTAATTGTGGCAAACGGGCTCAGCTGCTCTGGAGTGTGTAGGATCTTCCTGGATCAGCAATGGTACTTGTGTTTCCTGCATTGGCAGGTGGGTTCTTTATCACTTAGCCACTAGGGAAGATCCCTAAAATTTCTTTAAAATGCAGTCCCAGTTTTCAACTGTCTTTCATTTCTGGGGGATTATTATCATCATGAAGAGCACATTCCACGTAGATACCAACTTCTTCCTTCTTAGCCAGGCACAGATATTAGATCAAGGAGATTTTAGAATGGGGACAGTTAAAATGATACTTCTAATTTTTAATATTCTCTGATCCTCAAACTAAATTAAGTCCTCTGTTAAAACCTCTTATAGCACAGACATTTTTTCATAGCACTTAGCACTACGTGTTACACATGTATCTATTGTATATAATAGATATCTATATTGATATATGCCTATTTGGCTATATTTTTATGCATTTAGTGGTTCACCAAATATATGCTGAGCACCAGCTTTGCACCATATGCTGAAGCAGACACCAGGTTGCAGCTGTGAGTTAAACAGATGAGCCCTTTTGACTTCATGGAGTTGAAATCTGTTGGGTGGATAGTCAGTAACAGACAGTAAATCCACACATCAGGCCAAGTCTGATAGCTCCAGGCAGCACGTGTAGTGGTGGTGAGCACAGAGCAGGAACAGGACAACCTGGGCTTGAACGCTCTCCCTGCTCGTCGCTGCTGTGTCCTTGGATGAGTTAATTAGCCTCTCTGTGCCTCACAGGGCTGCTACAAGTACACAACGAGTTAATGCTTGTAAGGTGGTTAGAACAATGCATGGCTCTTTATAAGCAATATAGAAGTGTTTGCTAATCCAAACACATATGGTTCAAAGCTATGAACAAGAAGGTAATAGGTAACATATTTATTATTGTATATGAACATTAACAGGGGCACAGAAGAGGGCAGGAAGCGGCAACGCTGGGTAGGATGGTTCTGGAATGAAGCACAACTGATCCAGACTTAACTTTGAGGGCAATACAGAACATTTAGCTTCCATCTCCCTTTCCCATTAGCTGTAAGCGCCGTGAGAGCAGGGACTGTCTCTCTTTACCCACCATTATAGCTCAGCACCCCAGCACTCTTGCCTGGAAAATCCCATGGTTGGAGGAGCCTGGTGGGCTGCAGTCCACGGGGTCGCTAACAGTCGGAGATGACTGAGCGACTTCACTTTCACTTTTCACTTTTATGCAATTGGAGAAGGAAACGGCAACCCACTCCAGTGTTCTTGCCTGGAGAATCCCAGGGACGGGGGAGCCTGGTGGGCTGCTGTCTATGCACAGAGTTGGACACAACTGAAGTGACTTAGCAACAGCAGCAGCAGCATTTGCACTGATCAGATGTCAGATTATAACTTATTAGTTGGGTGAAGGGAATAATTATTAGTAACGATCCCTCACCCCGCAGCACTGAACTAGGCCCTAACCCACGTTATCCCTAAACCCTTCAAGAGCCTCGTGACAACACCGATGACGATAGTTCACAACTGTTTACACGTCCTCAGCCCCAAGTGCTGCTTTTCCAGGGCGTGTCCTGCGCCATCTCGCATGGCCCTGCATACCCGCATGAAAGAGGTGTTACCGTCATGTCACTCTGGCCGAGAGGAAGCTGAGTCACAAGGAGGTAAAATCACCTTCCAAAGGTCAGCTGGTTAAAGACGGCAGAGGGAGATTCCGGCACAGGCTGCCTCTGCTCCAGCCTCTGGAATGTTCCCCTCAGAATTCCCTTCCCCTAGAAAGGAGGGAATTGAGTCTCCCTAATGTGCCCAGGCGGGGAAGGCAATGGCACCCCACCCCAGTACTCTTGCCTGGAAAATCCAATGGACGGAGGAGCCTGGTGGGCTGCAGTCCATGGGGTCGCTAAGAGTCGGACACGACTGAGCGACTTCCCTTTCACTTTTCACTTTCATGCATTGGAGAAGGAAATGGCAACCCACTCCAGTGTTCTTGCCTGGCAAATCCGAGGGATGGAGCCCGGTGGGCTGCCGTCTATGGGGTCACACAGAGTCGGACACAACTGAAGCGACTTAGCAGCAGCAGCAGCAATGTGCCCAGGATGCACATCCAGAGAAGGGCCACATGAGGTCTTGGCCCAGAGGATGGCTGCTTCCAGAGGTGGGGCTCCTTCAGTCCCTCTGTGCTACCTGACTAGTGAAAAGCTGCTTTTTCACGCACACAGTGATTCCAATGTAGCCCTTCTCCAAAGACCTGGCTGCTGACTCATCAGCCTGCTGGCTTTTGGAATAACAGCCAGGGATTTTAATTCCTGGCCAAACGCAGCCAATGCATCTCCAAGGATATCCATGGGAGGAGACTTGAGTAATCAGAAATTTGGGAGGCCACAAAAGGGCTTTCTTGGCGGAACCTGGTAGATATTAGAATCGAGATTTTATATACTAACAACAGGTCATTACAACAGGTAATAAAGCTAGACAGTGCTAAAACATACAGGACCCCAGTTATGTTGCAATATTTTCTTTTGTAAAGTCCAAGATATGCATACTCCCAATAAGCCATCGCTTCATCTATAAATGGGATACTGTGAAAATAATATTGGCTATTCAAGGCCAGGGCCGGCAAATGACAGCTGGGGAACAAATCCAGTCCATGGCCTGTTTTAGGCTGGCCTGTGTGCTAATGGACTTTACACTTATAAAGGGTTGGGGGAAAAAATATCAGAAGAACCACAGATTGTGACACATGAGAATTATATGAAATTCAAATTGTGGTATCCATAAATAAAATCCTATTGGAAGACAGCCATGCCCATTCATGTATCTATAGTCTACCTACAGCTGCTTTCATGTACAGAGGCAGAGTTGAGGAGTTTCAACAGAGCCCATATGGCCTGCAAAGCCTAAGATATTTACTGTCTGGCCTTTTCTAGAAAGTTTATAGGTTTTGCTCAACATCAGCCTCGGTAACATATACTCATTTTGCAAATAATGAGACTGAAGCAGCTGAGAGATTAAGTGTTGCCCAGATTAAGACTGACCAGGAACTGAACCCACTGTGTATGAAAACAATGACAACGCTAAGGACCGTAGTGATGATGAGACAGTAACAGTAGCGGCCTCCCTGGTGGCTCACTGTTAAAGAACCCGCCTGCCAGTGCGGAAGACACGGATCCGATCCCTGGTCCAGGAGGCTCCCACGTGCCTCGCAGCAGCTAAGCCGGTGACTACCTACAGCTGCTTTCATGTACAGAGGCAGAGTTGAGGAGTTTCAACAGAGCCCATATGGCCTGCAAAGCCTAAGATATTTACTGTCTGGCCTTTTCTAGAAAGTTTATAGGTTTTGCTCAACATCAGCCTCGGTAACATATACTCATTTTGCAAATAATGAGACTGAAGCAGCTGAGAGATTAAGTGTTGCCCAGATTAAGACTGACCAGGAACTGAACCCACTGTGTATGAAAACAATGACAACGCTAAGGACCGTAGTGATGATGAGACAGTAACAGTAGCGGCCTCCCTGGTGGCTCACTGTTAAAGAACCCGCCTGCCAGTGCGGAAGACACGGATCCGATCCCTGGTCCAGGAGGCTCCCACGTGCCTCGCAGCAGCTAAGCCGGTGTACCACAGCTGCGGCAGCGTGGGCTTTAGAGCCGGGAGCAGCAACGCCCGGGCCCGCGAGCTGCAGCCACGGGAGCTCTCGGCCCCAGCCGTGTGCTGCAACGCGGAAGCGCCTGCAGGAGAAGCAGCGCCCGCAGGAGGAGCGCCCGCAGGAGGAGCGCCCGCACGGCATCCGGAGGGCAGGCCCTCTGGCAGCCTGAGAGAAGCTTCGCACAGCAAGAGACACCCGCACAGCTTCAATAAATAACGTTATGTTTGAACGATAGTAATATTAATAAAAATAATGTGGTAGTTTAGTTGCTAAGTCACGTCTGACTCTTTGTAACCGCACGGACTGTAGCCCGCCAGGCGCCTCTGTCCGTGGGGTTCTCCAGGCAAGAACACTGCAGTGGGAAGCCATGCCTTTCTCCAGGGGATCTTCCCGACCCAGAGATCGAACCTGCGTCTTTTGCTTTGGCAGGCGGATCCTTTACTGCTGAGTCACCAGGGATGCCCCGATATAATAACAACAGCAAATCTGGTGAGTGCTCATCACCTGCTGGGAAACTGTCCTGAGAGCTCTGTGTGCTGAAAATGAATTCACTCCTTACAACAAGGCAGAGGTATCATCGTTCCAATTTTACAGATGAGAAAACCGAAATTCGCAGGTTAAACGCCTCAACCAAGGCCACTTGCAAAAATGTATACACAGTAGATGATGTCTCCATCTAAATCTAGCTTTTAACAAAATTAAAAATAATTTACCAATGGGCTTACAAACTTTCAGAGCTCCTATTATTCAATTCACGTTTAATCCAATTTGGGAGGTAACGTCAATTAAAATGTCTGAGGTTATGAAAAATCTTTGCCCTGAGAAAGCTGTGGTGTGTGCACACCCGACAGAAACGTTCAACCTGCAAGTCTGGGTTCCATATTCCGACCATTGCAGGTTCGAAGGCGCCTCTCCGGCAGTGTCGAGGCCCAATGGCCTGAAAGAAGGAAAATCCATTTGCACGTCTTTTGCAGGGACAACTTGGACTCAGATAACATTGGTTTCTGCCAGCAGTTACAACATATGTGTTGTGAAATTGCTTCTGCCTTTCAAATTTTGCAAGGGGCCAGATTTCCATGAGACGAAAACAAACGGTTACTGCCACCTATCGGTCAACGTCAGTATTGGCCGAAACAAACGTACTGGGCCTGCGGTGCCTGTGCTCAGTTCTGTCCGGCTCTGCGAGCCCACGGGCTGCAGCCCACCAGTGAGGCCAACACGTCTGGGGACGTCAAAGGAAAGGCTTTTGCGTTCAGCAATTACACCTTTCGTTAAAGGTTTGCATGAGCGTGGCAAGTCCTTTTCTGCCCCAAAGATGCTGCTGCTGTTTTTAGTCGCTCAGTCATGTCCGGCTCTTTGAGACCCCGTGCACTGTAGCCCACCAGGCTCCTCTGTCCGTGGGATTCTCCAGGCAAGATACTGGAGTGGGCTGCCATTTCCTCCTCCCCCAGGGAATCTTCCTGATCCAGGGATCGAACCTGCGTCTCCCACACTGCAGGCAGATTCTTTACCATCTGAGCCACCAGGGAAGCCCGCCCCGAAGATGGTGCAACTGATAAGGAGGTAATGTTGATCACAGCTGACTGGGGACGTGCCAGTGCTGAGACCTCTAGGTAGAGAGCAGTGCCGTCAAATAAGGGTGTGGGCCCCGGGGGCTGAACACCCAGGTGCGAGTCCCCACTCAGCCACCTACTGAATGAGTGACACCGGGCAAGTTACCTCGCCTCACGGGGCCTCAGCTTCCTCTTCTGTAAAATGGGGATAATAAGAGCACACACTCCAGAGGTTGCTGTGAGAGTTCAAGGCACTAATACATAGAAGGTGCCCCAAACAGGGAGTGGCACATGGTGAAGGGTGCCCCGAAGGTGTTCTTCAGGATTAGAATATCACCATGATCATCACTGCTACTTTCAGAGCTGTCTGATACAAGCAGCTAAAGAACCTGGCAGCGCTTCTGATTTCCGTGGTCACTTCACACAGTCAGGCTGGGATTCTGGATCTGTATTTTCAGCAAGTGCACCCAGGTAGGGGGCCTGTGATGGAGAGCAACCCTCAGGATGTCCTGGGGATGAGGACATTCTGGGGAGGCGGACCTTTCCTGTCACAGCCAGGCAAGTCCTAGGCAAGCCAGGATGAGTTGATCACCCTGAAAGCTGTGTCAGGGACTCTGTGTGGCAGGAACCCTTTTAATCCCCATTTCAGTTCAGTTCAGTCGCTCAGTTGTGTCCGACTCTTTGCGACCCCATGAATCGCAGCACGCCAGGCCTCCCAGTCCATTACCATCTCCCGGAGTTCACTCAGACTCATGTCCATCGAGTCCCTGATGCCATCCAGCCATCTCATCCTCGGTCGTCCCCTTCTCCTCCTGCCCCCAATCCCTCCCAGCATCAGAGTCTTTTCCAATGAGTCAACTCTTCGCATGAGATGGCCAAAGTACTGGAGTTTCAGCTTTAGCATCATTCCTTCCAAAGAAATCGCAGGGCCGATCTTCTTCAGAATGGACTGGTTGGATCTCCTTGCAGTCCAAGGGACTCTCAAGAGTCCTCTCCAATATCACAGTTCAAAAGCATCAAATCTTCGGTGCTCAGCTTCCTTCACAGTCCAACTTTCACATCCATACATGACCACAGGAAAAACCATAGCCTTGACTAGGCGGACCTTAGTCGGCAAAGTAATGTCTCTGCTTTTGAATATACTATCCAGGTTGGTCATAACTTTTCTTCCAAGGAGTAAGCGTCTTTTAATTTCATGGCTGCAGTCACCATCTGCAGTGATTTTGGAGCCCAAAAAAATAAAGTCTGACACTGTTTCCACTGTTTCCCCATCTATTTCCCATGAAGTGATGGGACCGGATGCCATGATCTTCGTTTTCTGAATGTTGAGCTTTAAGCCAACTTTTTCGCTCTCCTCCTTCACTTTCATCAAGAGGCTTTTTAGCTCCTCCTCACTTTCTGCCATAAGGGTGGTGTCATCAGCATATCTGAGGTTATTGATATTTCTCCCGGCAATCTTGATTCCAGCTTGTGTTTCTTCCAGTCCAGCGTTTCTCATGATGTACTCTGCATATAAGTTAAATAAGCAGGGAGACAATATACAGCCTTGACGTACTCCTTTTCCTATTTGGAACCAGTCTGTTGTTCCATGTCCAGTTCTAACTGTTGCTTCCTGACCTGCATACAGATTTCTCAAGAGGCAGGTTAGGTGGTCTGGTATTCCCATCTCTTTCAGAATTTTCCACAGTTTATTGTGATCCACACAGTCAAAGGCTTTGGCATAGTCAATAAAGCAGAAATAGATGTTTTTCTGGAACTCTCTTGCTTTTTCCATGATCCAGCGGATGTTGGCAATTTGATCTCTGGTTCCTCTGCCTGTTCTAAAACCAGCTTGAACATCAGGGAGTTCACGGTTCACATATTGCTGAAGCCTGGCTTGGAGAATTTTGAGCATTACTTTACTAGCGTGTGAGATGAGTGCAATTGTGCGGTAGTTTGAGCATTCTTTGGCATTGCCTTTCTTTGGAATTGGAATGAAAACTGACCTTTTCCAGTCCTGTGGCCACTGCTGAGTTTTCCAAATTTGCTGGCATATTGAGTGCAGCACTTTCACAGCATCATCTTCCAGGATTTGAAACAGCTCAACGGGAATTCCATCACCTCCACTAGCTTTGTTCTTAGTGATGCTTTCTAAGGCCCACTTGACTTCACATTCCAAGATGTCTGGCTCTAGATTAGTGATCACATCCTCATGATTATCTGGGTCGTGAAGATCTTTTCTGTACAGTTCTTCTGTGTATTCTTGCCACCTCTTCTTAATATCTTCTGCTTCTGTTAGGTCCATACCATTTCTATCCTTTATCGAGCCCATCTTTGCATGAAATGTTCCCTTGGTATCTCCAATTCTCTTGAAGAGATCTCTAGTCTTTCCCATTCTGTTGTTTTCCTCTATCTCTTTGCATTGA
Organism: Oreotragus oreotragus; assembly: GCA_006410675.1. NCBI lineage: Eukaryota > Metazoa > Chordata > Mammalia > Artiodactyla > Bovidae > Oreotragus > Oreotragus oreotragus. Next base: position 141,785 of record SJYX01020142.1, read on the forward strand.
TTGCTGAAGAAGGCTTTCTTATCTCTTCTTGCTATTCTTTGGAACTCTGCATTCAGATGCTTATATCTTTTCTTTTCTCCTTTGCTTTTCGCCTCTCTTCTTTTCAGTGCTATTTGTAAGGCTTCTCCAGACAGCCATTTTGCTTTTTTGCATTTCTTTTCCATGGGGATGGTCTTGATCCCTGTCTCCTGTACAATGTCACGAACCTCATTCCATAGTTCATCAGGAACTCTGTCTATCAGATCTAGGCCCTTAAATCTATTTCTCACTTCCACTGTATAATCATAAGGGATTTGATTTAGGTCATACCTGAATGGTCTAGCGGTTTTCCCTACTTTCTTCAATTTAAGTCTGAATTTGGAAATAAGGAGTTCATGATCTGAGCCACAGTCAGCTCCTGGTCTTGTTTTTGTTGACTGTATAGAGCTTCTCCATCTTTGGCTGCAAAGAATATAATCAATCTGATTTCGGTGTTGACCATCTGGTGATGTCCATGTGTAGAGTCTTCTCTTGTGTTGCTGGAAGAGGGTGTTTGCTATGACCAGTGCATTTTCTTGGCAAAACTCTATTAGTCTTTGCCCTGCTTCATTCTGCATTCCAAGGCCAAATTTGCCTGTTACTCCAGGTGTTTCTTGACTTCCTACTTTAGCATTCCAGTCCCCTAGAATGAAAAGGACAACGTGGTCCACTGGAGAAGGGAATGGCAAGCCACTTCAGTATCCTTGCCTTGAGAACCCCATGAACAGTATGAAAAGGCAAAATGATAGGATATCAAAAGAGAATCTCCCCAGGTCGTTAGGTGCCCAATATGCTACTGGAGATCAGTGGAGAAATAACTCCAGAAAGAATGAAGGGATGGAGCCAAAGCAAAAACAATACCCAGTTGTGCATGTGACTGGTGATAGAAGCAAGATCCGATGCCGTAAAGAACAATATTGCATAGGAACCTGGAATGTCAGGTCCATGAATCAAGGCAGAATCCCCATTTAGCAGATGGCAAAACTGAGGCTGCAGGTGGTCCAGACTAGACCATTCCTGTCTGTGATGAAGCTTCCTCCAGTCTACAACAGAGGAGAAGAATAAATCAGATGATGAGTTTTCTCCATCAGGAAAAACATATTCTTTGAAAGAGCTCGGTTTTTATTTTGGACAAAAAAAAAAAAAAATTGAAGGTGGTATCAAAATGCCCTTTCATGACCTGATGGTGTGCGTAGTTTTGTTCTTATGAATGTTCTCCTTTAATCTGACATTAAACACAAGTCTCCATATGGCAGAGAGGCTTGTTTGTGAAGTTAGACTCAGGGGCCTAGCATTTGGAGGACGTGGGCTAGGCCTTTGGCTGGGGGTCATTCAGAGGAGAAAGTCTCCTTACCTTCCATTTCCCGGCTCTGTTACTGAGGCCAGTCTTCACACTGTTACACATTCCAACCCCCACGGGAGATTTCAGTCCCCATGTCCAGGCCCCACCAGACGCATCCCATCAGAGCCCCTGGCCGGGGCCCGGGCATCAGAATATTTCCAGGATCTCCGGGTGACTTCCATGATGGTGAGGGCTGAGAGGTGCCATGCTGGACATTTTGGGCCAGGGACTCCCCCAGATGCTGGCTCCCCGGGTACACAGAACCAGGGTCCGGAATTTCAGAGACAGGAAGGGCATTGGCTTTCAACGTCTGCAAGTCACACCATCTCAGCGAGTCTGAAAATGTCTGCAGCCCTTTCAAAGCACTCTTATTTTTTTGGCCAAACTGTCCACGTGGCATGCAGGATTTCAGTTTCCTGACCAAGGATCGAACCCAGGTCGTGGCAGCGATGATGACAATCCTGACTACGAGGCCAGCGGGGGATCCCGAGGCGGGCGTTCTTACTGTCCCCATTTTACAGATGCATCACGTGAGTCCAGAGAGCCTGAATTCCTTGCCTAAGACCATGTTATGAACTGAATTATGTTCCCCTACAAATTCACACGTAGAAAGCCTAACCAGCGTGACTGTATTTAGAGACAGATTAGAGGAAGTTATAAGGGCGGGGCTCTAATCCTGGGGATTAGCAGTCTTATAAGAGAAAACACCCAAGAGCGTGCTTTCTCTCTCTACCATTCGAGGACCCCACAAGAGGTCAGAGGTGTGAGGGCTGCAAGCAAGGAAAAGAACTCAACCAAAACCAGAATTAGGATCTTCATCTATTTCCAGGATCTCCGGGTGACTTCCATGATGGTGAGGGCTGAGAGGTGCCATGCTGGACATTTTGGGCCAGGGACTCCCCCAGATGCTGGCTCCCCGGGTACACAGAACCAGGGTCCGGAATTTCAGAGACAGGAAGGGCATTGGCTTTCAACGTCTGCAAGTCACACCATCTCAGCGAGTCTGAAAATGTCTGCAGCCCTTTCAAAGCACTCTTATTTTTTTGGCCAAACTGTCCACGTGGCATGCAGGATTTCAGTTTCCTGACCAAGGATCGAACCCAGGTCGTGGCAGCGATGATGACAATCCTGACTACGAGGCCAGCGGGGGATCCCGAGGCGGGCGTTCTTACTGTCCCCATTTTACAGATGCATCACGTGAGTCCAGAGAGCCTGAATTCCTTGCCTAAGACCATGTTATGAACTGAATTATGTTCCCCTACAAATTCACACGTAGAAAGCCTAACCAGCGTGACTGTATTTAGAGACAGATTAGAGGAAGTTATAAGGGCGGGGCTCTAATCCTGGGGATTAGCAGTCTTATAAGAGAAAACACCCAAGAGCGTGCTTTCTCTCTCTACCATTCGAGGACCCCACAAGAGGTCAGAGGTGTGAGGGCTGCAAGCAAGGAAAAGAACTCCACCAAAACCAGAATTAGGATCTTCATCTTGGATTTATTAGCCTCTAGGGTTGTGGGAAAACAAATATCTGTTGTTCAAGTCACCCAGTCTATGGGTTGTTTGGTTTTTTTTGTTACACTGCTTGAGCTGACTAATACACATCATCAGCTAGTAAGAGGGAGCATCAGGACTTAATCCTTAGCAGCCCGGCTCCACAGTTCGAGCTCTAAACTTTTTCTTACTCTTACTGTCTCCTCTACCGTATGCTGCTGCTGCTGCTAAGTCACTTCAGTAGTGTCTGACTCTGTGTGACCCCATAGACGGCAGCCCACCAGGCTCCCCCGTCCCTGGGATTCTCCAGGCAAGAACACTGGAGTGGGTTGCCATTTCCTTCTCCAATGCATGAAAGAGAAAAGCGAAAGTGAAGTCGCTCAGTCTGTCCGACTGTTAGCGACCCCATGGACTTCAGCCCACCAGGCTACTCCGTCCATTGGATTTTCCAGGCAAGAGTACTGGGGTGGGGTACCATTGCCTTCCCCGCCTCTACTGTATAAGTTATGTTAAATTTTATTAAGTATTTGCATATAATGTAATACAACATAGACTGTAAAATATTTATTGCATATCTGTTTTTGCAGTGAGAAATCAAAATCATAACTAGTCAAGGAACATAGCCAGATCTAAAGTGAATAAAAAATTGAAAAGTCATCAATAGTCTTTGGAAAGATTTAGCCCAAGGGCTTGGCAGCAGTCAGATGAGAAGAATGTTAGTTCTCACTGTTTATTTCTCCTATTACTGTTGTAATCACTTTAGCTCTGTTTTGACCCACAAGTGAGTTGGCCATTCAGGGAAGTTTCCTTTGCATCTCTCCTTGTTTACTCCAGGGATTGGTGTTCATCGGCCTCCTTTAATGTAATTAATCAATTAATCAGTTTTAGAGGGCTTTAACTGAATGACTTTGACAAGTAACGTTTATAAGCTTAAGGTGCAACATGTTGTACTCTGATACATTTATATGGTGGAATATGGTTGCCAGTACAGTCATATTTACCATACGATGCAATTAAATGTCGCATTCGTTTCCTGAGCCCTCAGTCTCCATGCCACTACTCCTTACAAGTCCCTTCCCTTAAACACCTGTCCTCTTGTCCCCGCCCACCCCTCCCACCACTGACTCTTCATTGAGCTACAAGTTGATGATATGTCCTCCTTCTCCAAACAGATCAAACAGCAAACGTGGTACCAGCTGCCCCAGAGAAAGAGTGTTTCTGCAGCGGCCTTGCTGGCAGTTAAATGACTGTCAGATGGAGGAGGAAGTCCTCAAAGGGCACGAGGTGACAGGATTAGCCACTGGGTAAACGGAAACACCTTTATCAATGCAGTGGAATGTAGGTAAACTGGGGGCCCTTCTCACCACCCGCTGAGGGCGGTGCCAACAGGAGCAGACTGGCATGCCCAGCAGAACAAGCCCTCTGCCCCCAGCTCCAAAGACAGCGTCAAGGTGAGTGAGGAGAACAGACGTGCCGGGCCCCGTGGTCCTGCACCGCCCGCGGTCCTGCACCGTGCTGGAACACAGGCTGCTGTGTGCAGAGAGGGCTGAAAGCCGTTCCTCCCTGCGCCCCAGCCCTGCACCCAGAGCCCTGGTATGTGTGGGTTCGGGGCGAGGGCCTCCTTATCAAAGTGCGGCTGAGTGTTTGAGGAGATCTGGGAATCGAGGTCCTGCTACTGGACTGCTTTCTTGTGTTTGCATCCCTTTACCCATCGTGGTTTCTAGAAGGCTCAGAGCTCAGCATCTTATCCTGAATGTTGCCCCAAACATCTTTAGGCTAATAGTGATGGCAGGTAACATTAGCCGCAGCCTTACCATGAGCTTGGCAGGCTCAGGAGTGGGGTGGGGCAGGAGAGGCGTCAGGCCCACAATGAAGGAGTCGACCCCTTTGAGGTTGGGCAGGCACAGTGGGCACCTCAGAGTGAGTGCCTCCCCACACTGCCCCTGCAGGGTGCCCAGTGGTGGGCACTGGACTTCCATTGTTTCCGTTTTCTCTTACAGCAGTCTGTTATCCCCAAATTACGCAGATAAAGAGACTGAGGCTTAATGATGCAAGCCCTTCACACTGAGAATGTAAACTCCTTGGGGGCAGGTACCCCACTTATCCTGCTGGCACAGAGTGTGCCCTCAAGTTATATCTGCTGATTTAATGGATAAAGGAGAGTAAAGTAACCCTGATCAGATCGAAAGTTCTGGTGAGGCAGAGCTAAGGTTGATCCTGGTTCCACAGGACTAAGGCATTCAGACACTTCAGGCTGCCCAGCCCAGCCCAGCTCTGGGCAGCAGGAGAAGCTGCTGACACGGTGGCTCTCCACGAATGTTTGAGCCCCCAGCGGCTTGGGTGGGCCTGCAGGAGCGGCCCCGCCCTCCCAGGCCTTTCCCAAACCTCCCCGTGCGTCCCCGTTGCCACCAGAAGCCAGCCAGGATGGGCTCACCCAGGCCCGGTTCTCTCCTGAAGCACATGCCTTTCCCTACAAAGACAACCCTTCCCGAGTTTCAGAACCCTTTGGGAAAAAACAGCCACCCTGATTTGGGGCTCCTTCAATCGAAATCCATGTTTGCAGGGCCCTCCCTTGGTTTTTATTTAGGGGCAGAGCTATACAGCTTCCCAGGTGGCTCATTGGTAAAGAATCTGCTTACCAATGCAGGAGACACAGGTTCAATCCCTGGGTCTGAGAGATTCCCCTGGAGAAGGAAAGGGCAGCCCACTCCAGTGTTCTTGCCTGGGAAATCCCATGGACAGAGGAGCCTGGCGGGGTACAGTCCATGGGGTCGCAAAGAGTCGGACAGGACTGAGTGACTGTGTGTGCGCGTGCCCACACACACACACACCAGGATCTATACACTCCAGGCCTCTAAGGCAGCTCAGCTCTAGCAGTGCATGATGAGAGTGGGGTCAGATGCCTCCTGGTGCAAAATTTAATGGGGTGCCAGAAAACTCAGCCATCAAGATAAATAATATATATATATATTTCAATAATGTATAATCTTAAAAAAACAGAATTAATGCTGGGATTGATTCTTCACAGAATGTGTGGTTACTTGGTTCATTGTGGATGTTTTTGCATTCACTGAAAATTTTAAAAATATTGCTTTAAAATATAATTTATCTCAAAGATGGAGTTCTTTGGTGTCTCTTAAATTCTGCCCCCAAGGAGAGGACAGAGCCTCACTCATCTCGCTGAAGTCGGCTCTGGCGGGAGCCCAGTTTCACAGCTTCCCTTCCGAGAGATCCAGGAGTCCCTACCCACCCCTCCCCAACCTCATTTTCCTGATATCACATGGAGATGATGATAACAATAAAAATAGCAGCTAATGCTCATTAAGCAGCTGTTCCCTGCCTTGGCCCCTCAGTCCTCGTGGATGTCACTTTGATCTCGAGATTATTAACTTGCCTATTTTACAGACGAAGGCACTGAAGCTTGGAGAGTGAAGTCCCCCACCCAGGGCACCCAGCCGGTCAGCGTCGGGGCTGAGACTGGATCGGGCTTCAGTAGGGCTCCAGACCACCTGCTCTCTCATCCCCATGGCTGTGCAAGGCAGTAAATGGAGTTTCTGAGGGCAATGCAGATTTCTGGAGTCTGCTGCTGGGATCTGAATCCTGCAGGTGCCTCCAGGGGAGGTCTTGAATGTTAAATAAGAGCCAGATTCACAAAAGTCCCTGGGGGAGTCCTCCCCGTCGCCTTCACCTCCTTAGGCACTGCCCCTAGACACAGACTCAAAGCTGGCTCTGCCCTGAGGGACTCTAGTTCTGATGGTGGTCCCCCAGGCACACAGCATGCCCCTCCGTCCGCTGACTCTCCCCCCAGGGTTTACACTTGAAGTGACATGCAACGGGTCCATGCAAACAGGAGTTATTTCTGCTGTTTTGAACTCAACACCGCCCACATTATCATGTAATCCTTGTATCCTTTTAGGTAGGGCTATCTTTGGGTCCATTTCGCAGATGGTGAAACTGAGGCCCTCGCAGACCCAACGCCACACAGTGACTCACTGGCAGAGCCAGGGTCAAGCTCAACCCTCTCCGGCCTCTGGCTTCTACAGTCCATCGTCCGCAAAGAACAAACTCTCTGGCCTCGCTGAAAAGATCTGGAAGCAGTTACCTGCGAGCCCCCGGTGGGAGTGTCCTCTGTCCTCGGGAGTCTCCTGGAGCTGCTTCTGCGTGGAGTGCTGTGCGTCCAGCTGGTGCTGCCCAATGCAAGGCTGTCAACTGAGCCCAGCTCCTTGCCCTTTGCTTCCTCGTCTGGAGCCTGCTGGCTGAATACACAGAGCAGGGCAAACACAAGCTGGGTGGAGCTCACCTCTCGCGGGCCGCCCTGCAGGAGTGGCTTCTCTTCCTGGCCCGGGGGCTGGCCTCGCCTCTCCCGGAGAGCCCGAGCCCCCACTGCTCCTGTGCGGACGCCTCCCTGGCCCCACGGGCGTCCTGTCCTCACCGGCCGCGTCCGCTCAGGCTGACCCGGGCAGCTAGCTCCCTTCCCCAGTGACCGCAGGGCCTGGGGAAAGCCGGGAAAACACGTTCTGTGAGGTTTTGCAGCTCTGCCTGCCTTTCACCTTCATTCTTTCTGAGACACCACCGAAGGGGGAGGAAATACCATCTCACCCCCCACAGCCTCCAGTCACGTAAACATCCCTCCCAAAGGCCCGTGGGTACTGGAAAGCGGGTAACCTAAGGGTGGTTTACTGCTCTGGAGACAGGGCCTGGCACTGGAAAGGGCATCCTTCTTTTCTGCAAGCTAGAAATTCAAGACGGGCCATTCAGTGTATTTAATTCCAGCAAGGATGTACAGCCTCTTAGGAGCACACATGGATACAATAGGAGACCATAAACAGAAGATAATGAGGGACTTCCTTGGCGGTCCAGTGGTTAAGACTCCATACTTCCAAGGAAGAGGGCACAGGTTTGATCCCTGGTCCAGGAACTAAGATCCCACAGGCCACATGGCCAAAACAAAACCAGAAAGCTAAGCTGATAGTTATCCAACTCTGTAAATATACCAAAAATCACTGAATTGTGCAAGTAAAGCAAGTGAATTGTATGGTATGTAAATTATAAGTCAATTTTTAAATTTTTAGAAAAGATAACAAAAGAAGGCTTCACCGACTCAATGGATATGAGTTTGAGCAAGTTCCGATGGACAGGGAAACACATGGATACAATAGGAGACCATAAACAGAAGATAATGAGGGACTTCCTTGGCGGTCCAGTGGTTAAGACTCCATACTTCCAAGGAAGAGGGCACAGGTTTGATCCCTGGTCCAGGAACTAAGATCCCACAGGCCACATGGCCAAAACAAAACCAGAAAGCTAAGCTGATAGTTATCCAACTCTGTAAATATACCAAAAATCACTGAATTGTGCAAGTAAAGCAAGTGAATTGTATGGTATGTAAATTATAAGTCAATTTTTAAATTTTTAGAAAAGATAACAAAAGAAGGCTTCACCGACTCAATGGATATGAGTTTGAGCAAGTTCCGATGGACAGGGAAGCCTGGCGAGCTGCAGTCCATGGGGTCTCAAAGAGTCAGACACGACTGAGCGACTGAGCTGAACTCAATTGAACAAAAGAAGATAGAAAAATGAGAGTGGGTACATTGAATGGGAGTAAGACCACTGGCAAGTATATGTGTGGATTGATAAACTTGCTCAGAGGTGGCTTTGAGCTTCCCAACCGCCAGTGCAAAAAGGGAAGTGTGATGAGCTATGTTATTCAGTGTTCTTGAGAAAACATTCCAGAGAAATAAAACCAGTAATTACTGTGGCTTTGCTCGTTACTCTACGCATCCCAGCACCCGTCATGAATACTTGTCAAGCACCAGCTGTATACAGGCCTATGCTTAGAGGCCCTGCCCCCACCCCGCCCAGGCCCATTAGAATTTAACACAGACGACTGCAAGGAAACAGAGTCACAGAGTGGGATCCTCATCATGAAACGAGAGCTGAGGCTGCTAGGCGGGAGAAGCAGGGGGAGCTAGAGAAGGCCCCTTCAGAAAGCCCCATTTAAGGAACAGAGATACGGCTGAAACAAACACTGAGCTCAAAACAGGATGCTCCATAATTTCGTCTATAAACCGGATTCCAGCTCCGCACTGTACCTTTAAATCGGGAATGTGACAAGCCCGATTGCTGAGCAGCCGTCAGGCGTGCACAGCATGCCAACACAGACACAAGCACGGAGTCAGGCGGCTGCAGGTCGAGGGCCTGGGCCCCCGGACCCGGGCTCACGGCGGACCCCAGGCTCCTAGACCCCAGGCCCACAGAGGACCCGGGCCCACAGCGGACCCCAGGCCCACAGGGGACCCCAGGCCCACAGCGGACCCCAGGCTCCTAGACCCCAGGCCCACAGCGGACCCCAGGCCCACAGGGGACCCCAGGCTCCTAGACCCCAGGCCCACAGCGGACCC
>SJYX01020142.1:158400-169186 GCA_006410675.1 Oreotragus oreotragus
CGCCTAGTCAAGGCTATGGTTTTTCCTGTGGTCATGTATGGATGTGAAAGTTGGACTTCGAAGAATGCTGAGCACCAAAGAATCGATGCTTTTGAACTGTGGTGTTGGAGAAGACTCTTGAGAGTCCCTTGAACTACAAGGCGATCCAACCAGTCCATTCTGAAGGAGATCAGCCCTGGGATTTCTTTGGAGGGAATGATGCTAAAGCTGAAACTCCAGTACTTTGGCCACCTCATGCGAAGAGCTGACTCATTGGAAAAGACTCTGATGCTGGGAGGGATTGGGGGCGGGAGGAGAAGGGGACGACCGAGGATGAGATGGCTGGATGGCATCACGGACTCGATGGACGTGAGTCTGAGTGAACTCGGGAGTTGGTAATGGACAGGGAGGCCTGGCGCACTGCGATTCATGGGGTTGCAAAGAGTCGGACACGACTGAGCGACTGAACTGAACTGAATATTCCAATGTGTGGATATGCCAGCTTATTTATCCATTCACCTTCCGAAGGACATCTTACTGACTTTCAAGTATTGGCCGTTATGGATAAAATTGCTATAAACTTCCAAGTGCAGATATTTGTGTGAACATAAGTTTTCCATTCCTTTGGGAAAATGCCAAGGAGTGTGACTGCTGCATCACATGGTATGAGCGTGTTTAATTTTACACGAAACCGCCAAACCGCCTTCCAAAGTGGTCATAACGTCTTCCGTCCCCGCGACCCCCCGTGCGCGCTCCCGTTGCTCCACCCCCTCCCTAGCACTTGATGTCGTGAGTGCTCTGATTTGACTTTTCTTACAGCTCAGGGGTGAGCTGCGACTGTTACCACCCACAGGGATGGGCGCACGGAGTCTGCTTCGCAGGAAGAAAGTGTTCCGGGTCTCTTTACAGAGGCTCCAGAGTCAACTGGAGGGCCGGGGCTCAACCCCAGCTCTGACACTGAAGTAGGGGCTGCCGCAGTGCCCGCTCAGACCGCCCCTCCAGGACTGAGGGCTTCTTCCCAGCTTCTGGAGGCTCGGCTGTGATGGAGCTCTCTCTGTCTCTCTCTGGAACTTGCCCACCACGGATCAGCACGTTCCTTGGGCTGTCCACGTCACCTGAGAGATGTGCACAGATAGACTCTCACTGGCCCCAGTGGGGCAGCCCCGAAAGGCGGACTCAGCTCCCTGTCGGGTGGACAGCAGTGCCCTCCTCCCTCTGCCCAGCCTCGCCCCATTCGCGCCCCACCGCCCTAGGAATGGCTGATGGGCGTGCAGCCCCGTAAACTCCCCGGAGGCAAATCTCCGTCTCAGAGTCTGCCTCCCAAGGAACTGATCTATGCTAATGACCTTAGGAAAGTTGATTTTTAAAACTGAAATGCACCTGGGGGAAAGTGAAATAATTCAAAAGGTTGTTCAAACAGAGGTAAACAAACAAAAAAGCGGAGCTCTCACCCCAGCTCTCCTAGGCTGACGCCCCAGAGCGACAACTTTCCTTCCGGGCCTTTACGATGGTGGGCCTCCAGCCGCGGTCCAGGCCTCTGGGGCCGACTCCGAGCCTTCCAGGTGCTCATGAGGCTACACAGCGTTCAGATCATCACTCAGACGCTGCGTGCCTTTTTCTCACTCATCTGCCCGCAGGTATAGAGAGAAGAAAAAGCTCGTTATATGGCTTCAGATCTCACGCTACAACTAACCTTAAGAAACCACCCCTTGTCAAGTTTTGGTGTAGCTTCATAGCACACGACCTCTGACTGTCTGAAGAGGGTGCTGAAATATGTTTTCCTTTTCCAACTATGAAATGTGTGGGGCTGGATTTTCTTCCTATATTTTAACCAAAGCAACATATGGAAACACATCGGACGCAGAGCATATTTGAGAATCCAGCCGTCCCCTCTGAAGGCAGAAATTAAAACGCTTGGCAAACATTAAAAAGCATCCCATTACTTTTGCCTTTTGTTTCAGTTTTGGAACAAACCAAATCGTTTTTTTGGAAGCTATTAGAAACAGAGCTATTTTTCATAAAATGTTAATTTTATTAACATGGTATGGCTTTATCATTTAAAAAAATGAATTTATAAATAATTGTTCTTAAAAGCCTTAGTTTTAATTTCTAATATAGCAAATTTCTGTAGCTCCAATATGCATCAATCAAAGCACTCTGGGATTCCTCAACAATTTTTAACAGTTTAAAAGAGAGAACAAAGCTTCAAAAACTGCTCCCTTTCCCCCCCGCTACTGGGCTTCCCTGGTGGCTCAGAGAAAGGAATAGATGTTCATGATGAAATATACAGAGAGCAAACGTAAAAGCAATAATAATCTATAATCTCGTCACTGAGAAGACTCTCTTTCGGAGTTTCTCACTCCCTGTCAACTCACAAACACTGTTCAGTCACTGGGACTTCCCTGGTGGCTCAGAGGTTAAAGCGTCTGCCTGGAATGCGGGAGACCTGGGTTCGATGCCTGGGTCGGGAAGATCCCCTGGAGAAGGAAATGGCAACCCACTCCAGTACCCTTGCCTGGAGAAGCCCATGGAGGGAGGAGCCTGGTAGGCTACAGTCCTTGGGGTTGTTAAGTTGTGTCTGATTCTTCACGACCCCATGGACTGTAACTTGCCAGGCTCCTCCGTCCATGGAGTTTTTTCAGGCAAGGATGTCGGAGTGGGTGGCCATTTCCTTCTCCAATCACAGATATTACTGGTTCTGAAATGCCGTTTTGAAGCTAAGACATTGTGTTGTTTTTTAAGCACTGCACACCCTGCCAAACACGTCATTTAAAAGTGCCGGGGGCTCCTTTGTGTGGCTGTGTCCCAGGTGGGAAGTCCCAGCTGTGCTCCACATTTAAGTGTTTGGCACTCTCCACTCTTATGAACATGACAGAGACTGGCGTCCTTTGCTACACATTTAAGTGTTTGGCACTTTCCACTCTTATGAACATGACAGAGACTGGCGTCCTTACAGCGGCATTACCGAAGTCACTGCCTCGATTTTCCTCTGAGAAGCATTTCCCAGATGTTGAATGTGGGATCAAAGTGTAGTCATGCTTTAAAGGCATCTGATACACGTGGTCAAATTCCTCTTCACTCGACGGGCTTCTGCGAGGCCAGGGACTGGTTCTCCATCACTCATGATTATATTCTGCATTTCTGCAGATGAAGGGACGAGTGAGCCAGTGTGTGAGAGGGACGGATTTTTTGTGTCCAGGTTAAATTTGGACATTCATAGTTAAAAATTATTTTACAGTTGCTTAGTGAAAAAGATGACGTCACATCAGTACTCCACCTCGTAATTTTTTCCTTCTTAGTGACCATGAGGGTGAGAATGTTGTCACATGTTTATTGGACACGTCTTTATTCTTTGTCAAGTGCCAAAACAATTGACTCTCAATACCCAGTTCCTTTTATTTTCTAGGACTTGGCTTCCTTCCTGATCAGCTTTCATTACACAACCAAGGCAGAGGTGGAAATAAGTGATGTGAGGGCCACGATCTTAGTGATTCATCTCCCTGAGGTTGTTAGAGAGAAGAGTGTTTCTAAAAAAAAAAATTTTTTTGAGTTTAGTTGATTTACAGTGTTGTGTTAGTTTCAGCCATACAGCCAAGTGCAAGCGAATCAATTATACGTGTGCATGCATCCACTCTTTTTTAGATTCTTTCCCCATATAGGCTATTTCAGAACACTGAGTGGAGTTCCCTGTGTGGCACAGTAGGTCCTTATTAGTTCTCCATTTTCTCTATAGCAGTTTATGTATGTCAGTCCCAATCTCCCAATTCATCCCTCTCCCTCTTACCTGCTAGGTGACCACAAGTTTGCTTCCTATGCCTGCATCTCTATTTCTGCTTTGTCGATAAGCTCAGTTCTGCTTATTTGAGACTCTACACATAAGCAATATCATATGACATTTGTCTTTCCCTATCTGACTTCAGTACGACAACCTCTAGGTCCAGCCATGCTGCTGCAAATGGGCTTACCCATTCTCTTCTGTGGCTGAGTAATATTCCCTTATGCCTGTCACGTCTGTGTCCGCGTGTGCACGCGTGCGCGCTCGGTCACCGTGGCCGTGCCCGTGAACGGGAGCCTTCCAGGCTCCTCTGTCCGTGGGATTCCCCAGGCGAGAATCCTGGAGTGGGTTGTCATTTCCTTCTCCATGGGATCTTCCCAGCCAACTGAGGGATCAAACCCGCGTCTCCTGTGTTTCTTGCATTGTAAACGGGTTCGTTACCCATTGAGCCACCTGAGAAGCCATGTCTTTATCCATACGATCCGGCAGTCCCACTCCTGCACATATATTGGAGAAACCCATAATGAAAAGACACATGTACCCCAGTGTTCCCAGCAGCGCTATTTGCAGCAGCCAGGGCATGGAAGCCACCTGGATGTCCATCGGCAGAGGAACGGCTAAAGGGAAGAGAGTTTTTAAAAGCAGGAATTAATTTAATAATCAGGGAACCTCAAATGAGAATTCACAGTTCAAACTGGGAAAGGGCTTGAAAGTAGCCTCTCATCACTGTTGGAATGGACTGGATATTGGCTGTGCCTTTTTAAAGAGCCGTGTTCTAGTATTGCTAACTATAGATTATGTTCAGATTTCACAAAATTTTATGCTGCTGCTGCTGCTAAATCACTTCCGGCCATTATTTGTTTTCATACCTTGTTCAAAACTCCACGTTGTATTTAGTTTTACTGAGCATTTTAGCAGCATGCAACAAATTCTGGTAAATTTTTTTTCATTTTTACTCTGATACAAACATTTTCAAGTTTTCCTTGTTATGGCTTCTTAGATTCACCCATCATTTAAAAGTGTGGATTTAATTTCCAAATAGATGGGATTTTTAAAAGTACCTTTGATATTAATTTCTCATTTTGATATTAATTTCCATTTAAATGCTTTCTTCTCTGCAATCACCCTCTGTGTCTTTTTCTGTCTTCTAACTTTATTGAGGCTTTCCGTGGCTAAGTCAAAGATCTCTCTTGGTAAATGTTACATCACACTTGAAAATATGTGGGTTATTTTCAGACATCTTTTGATATTGATTTCTCACATAACTCCACAGTGAACAGACTCTGCATGATTTCAACGCCTTTAGACCATGAGATATTTGCACCTTGTTTATGTCCCTGGATATGTTCCAGTGTCTCCTAGTTTAAAGTCTATGGGAACGTGACTAGCATTTATCCCACTGTTGCGTGAAAGCTGAATAAATCTTAATTATACTGAATTGGTTCATGGTGTTTTTCAGGTCTTTTATATCCTTCTACTTTTCTGCATATTCATTTTATCGATTTTTGAGAGTTTGATATTGAAATTTCTAAGAATCTTAATTTTCCTACTAAAAAATAATTGTAATATACAGTGGAACTGTATGTAACTTTGTTCTGTATTTTCCAAGTCTCCTGTAAATGTGTTACCATAGAAACAAAGAGCCATGTTCCTTGTTCAAGTTCTGACCCTGTCTCTTATACACATCTAGATGTGTATAAGAGACAGTGGTATGAGCGTGTTTAATTTTACACGAAACCGCCAAACCGCCTTCCAAAGTGGTCATAACGTCTTCCGTCCCCGCGACCCCCCGTGCGCGCTCCCGTTGCTCCACCCCCTCCCTAGCACTTGATGTCGTGAGTGCTCTGATTTGACTTTTCTTACAGCTCAGGGGTGAGCTGCGACTGTTACCACCCACAGGGATGGGCGCACGGAGTCTGCTTCGCAGGAAGAAAGTGTTCCGGGTCTCTTTACAGAGGCTCCAGAGTCAACTGGAGGGCCGGGGCTCAACCCCAGCTCTGACACTGAAGTAGGGGCTGCCGCAGTGCCCGCTCAGACCGCCCCTCCAGGACTGAGGGCTTCTTCCCAGCTTCTGGAGGCTCGGCTGTGATGGAGCTCTCTCTGTCTCTCTCTGGAACTTGCCCACCACGGATCAGCACGTTCCTTGGGCTGTCCACGTCACCTGAGAGATGTGCACAGATAGACTCTCACTGGCCCCAGTGGGGCAGCCCCGAAAGGCGGACTCAGCTCCCTGTCGGGTGGACAGCAGTGCCCTCCTCCCTCTGCCCAGCCTCGCCCCATTCGCGCCCCACCGCCCTAGGAATGGCTGATGGGCGTGCAGCCCCGTAAACTCCCCGGAGGCAAATCTCCGTCTCAGAGTCTGCCTCCCAAGGAACTGATCTATGCTAATGACCTTAGGAAAGTTGATTTTTAAAACTGAAATGCACCTGGGGGAAAGTGAAATAATTCAAAAGGTTGTTCAAACAGAGGTAAACAAACAAAAAAGCGGAGCTCTCACCCCAGCTCTCCTAGGCTGACGCCCCAGAGCGACAACTTTCCTTCCGGGCCTTTACGATGGTGGGCCTCCAGCCGCGGTCCAGGCCTCTGGGGCCGACTCCGAGCCTTCCAGGTGCTCATGAGGCTACACAGCGTTCAGATCATCACTCAGACGCTGCGTGCCTTTTTCTCACTCATCTGCCCGCAGGTATAGAGAGAAGAAAAAGCTCGTTATATGGCTTCAGATCTCACGCTACAACTAACCTTAAGAAACCACCCCTTGTCAAGTTTTGGTGTAGCTTCATAGCACACGACCTCTGACTGTCTGAAGAGGGTGCTGAAATATGTTTTCCTTTTCCAACTATGAAATGTGTGGGGCTGGATTTTCTTCCTATATTTTAACCAAAGCAACATATGGAAACACATCGGACGCAGAGCATATTTGAGAATCCAGCCGTCCCCTCTGAAGGCAGAAATTAAAACGCTTGGCAAACATTAAAAAGCATCCCATTACTTTTGCCTTTTGTTTCAGTTTTGGAACAAACCAAATCGTTTTTTTGGAAGCTATTAGAAACAGAGCTATTTTTCATAAAATGTTAATTTTATTAACATGGTATGGCTTTATCATTTAAAAAAATGAATTTATAAATAATTGTTCTTAAAAGCCTTAGTTTTAATTTCTAATATAGCAAATTTCTGTAGCTCCAATATGCATCAATCAAAGCACTCTGGGATTCCTCAACAATTTTTAACAGTTTAAAAGAGAGAACAAAGCTTCAAAAACTGCTCCCTTTCCCCCCCGCTACTGGGCTTCCCTGGTGGCTCAGAGAAAGGAATAGATGTTCATGATGAAATATACAGAGAGCAAACGTAAAAGCAATAATAATCTATAATCTCGTCACTGAGAAGACTCTCTTTCGGAGTTTCTCACTCCCTGTCAACTCACAAACACTGTTCAGTCACTGGGACTTCCCTGGTGGCTCAGAGGTTAAAGCGTCTGCCTGGAATGCGGGAGACCTGGGTTCGATGCCTGGGTCGGGAAGATCCCCTGGAGAAGGAAATGGCAACCCACTCCAGTACCCTTGCCTGGAGAAGCCCATGGAGGGAGGAGCCTGGTAGGCTACAGTCCTTGGGGTTGTTAAGTTGTGTCTGATTCTTCACGACCCCATGGACTGTAACTTGCCAGGCTCCTCCGTCCATGGAGTTTTTTCAGGCAAGGATGTCGGAGTGGGTGGCCATTTCCTTCTCCAATCACAGATATTACTGGTTCTGAAATGCCGTTTTGAAGCTAAGACATTGTGTTGTTTTTTAAGCACTGCACACCCTGCCAAACACGTCATTTAAAAGTGCCGGGGGCTCCTTTGTGTGGCTGTGTCCCAGGTGGGAAGTCCCAGCTGTGCTCCACATTTAAGTGTTTGGCACTCTCCACTCTTATGAACATGACAGAGACTGGCGTCCTTTGCTACACATTTAAGTGTTTGGCACTTTCCACTCTTATGAACATGACAGAGACTGGCGTCCTTACAGCGGCATTACCGAAGTCACTGCCTCGATTTTCCTCTGAGAAGCATTTCCCAGATGTTGAATGTGGGATCAAAGTGTAGTCATGCTTTAAAGGCATCTGATACACGTGGTCAAATTCCTCTTCACTCGACGGGCTTCTGCGAGGCCAGGGACTGGTTCTCCATCACTCATGATTATATTCTGCATTTCTGCAGATGAAGGGACGAGTGAGCCAGTGTGTGAGAGGGACGGATTTTTTGTGTCCAGGTTAAATTTGGACATTCATAGTTAAAAATTATTTTACAGTTGCTTAGTGAAAAAGATGACGTCACATCAGTACTCCACCTCGTAATTTTTTCCTTCTTAGTGACCATGAGGGTGAGAATGTTGTCACATGTTTATTGGACACGTCTTTATTCTTTGTCAAGTGCCAAAACAATTGACTCTCAATACCCAGTTCCTTTTATTTTCTAGGACTTGGCTTCCTTCCTGATCAGCTTTCATTACACAACCAAGGCAGAGGTGGAAATAAGTGATGTGAGGGCCACGATCTTAGTGATTCATCTCCCTGAGGTTGTTAGAGAGAAGAGTGTTTCTAAAAAAAAAAATTTTTTTGAGTTTAGTTGATTTACAGTGTTGTGTTAGTTTCAGCCATACAGCCAAGTGCAAGCGAATCAATTATACGTGTGCATGCATCCACTCTTTTTTAGATTCTTTCCCCATATAGGCTATTTCAGAACACTGAGTGGAGTTCCCTGTGTGGCACAGTAGGTCCTTATTAGTTCTCCATTTTCTCTATAGCAGTTTATGTATGTCAGTCCCAATCTCCCAATTCATCCCTCTCCCTCTTACCTGCTAGGTGACCACAAGTTTGCTTCCTATGCCTGCATCTCTATTTCTGCTTTGTCGATAAGCTCAGTTCTGCTTATTTGAGACTCTACACATAAGCAATATCATATGACATTTGTCTTTCCCTATCTGACTTCAGTACGACAACCTCTAGGTCCAGCCATGCTGCTGCAAATGGGCTTACCCATTCTCTTCTGTGGCTGAGTAATATTCCCTTATGCCTGTCACGTCTGTGTCCGCGTGTGCACGCGTGCGCGCTCGGTCACCGTGGCCGTGCCCGTGAACGGGAGCCTTCCAGGCTCCTCTGTCCGTGGGATTCCCCAGGCGAGAATCCTGGAGTGGGTTGTCATTTCCTTCTCCATGGGANGCACCCAGCCTCTCTGCCCCTTTCCTCTGGCCCTGAGATCCACCCACACCCAGACTCTCTCCCCCTCTGGCCCCGAGATACCCCGCACCCAGCCTCTCTGCCCCTCTCCTCTGGCCCTGAGATCCCCCCGCACCCAGCCTCTCTCCCCCTCTGGCCCTGAGATCCCATGTCATTTTCCATCTGTCCTCACCTCATGCTGCCATTTTTCTGAGGGTAAATTTAAAACAGACGGGAGCTGCTTCTTCTGGGCAAGTTTCTATCAAGAGCACCAAAAAGAAGAGTAGGAGACGCCACTGTCTCCATGAAACTGTGCACACACCCTTGTGAAAATGAAAGTGCGTGCATTTCATAGGACACATGTTTAATGTGACCTCATACACTGCATTATAATGCAATGTATAGTACATATTTGTTGTTGTAAGGTCACTAAGTCACGTCTGACTCTTTCAGAGACCCCATGCACTGTAGCCCACCAGGCTCCTCTGTCTGTGGGATTTCCCAGGCAAGAATACTGGAGTGGGTTGCCATTTCCTTCTCCAGGAGATCTTCCCATCCCAGGGATCAAACCTGTGTCTCCTGCATTGGCAGGCGAGTTCTTTATACTGAGCCACCAGGAAAGCCCATAATATATACTAAATGTATATAAATATTTAATTGCATATATTTAGTATGCAAGCTATGTGTGTGTTTAAAGCAACAGGAATGATTTTTTTCATCCAATAAATACATAACTACCATTAAAAAAAAAAACAAAACTGAAAAGCATACCTAAGCATCAAGCTGTTTTTAGATGGAGAATTTATACCAACATGTGTATTACATACCCTGGTATCTGAACCTGTAGACACTTGAGTTTTTGAGCCTCAACAAGACTCTCAAATGATGGCCATCGGTCTGTCTCTTGCATTTAGGCAGAAGCTTTAAATCAAACATTGTGAGTGTTTTTCTTTCCCAATATTTCCCAATTCACCCCATGCAGTGTTTAGACATCTGGGTTATCTTAGCCTCCCTAAAGAGTCAGAGCTGAGCAACTGAGAAAAGCTATCTCTAAGGACCTATAACAAACACTGCTCTGACAGGTTAAAACAGACACTGTAGGCAAAGAGATGGCAAATTTTTCATAGGTAGATTTAACATTATCCATGGACATGGAACAACAGACTGGTTCCAAGTAGGAAAAGGAGTACGTCAAGGCTGTATATTGTCACCCTACTTATTTAACTTCTGTGCAGAGTACATCATGAGAAACGCTGGACTGGAAGAAACACAAGCTGGAATAAAGACTGCCAGGAGAAATATCAATAACCTCAGATATGCAGGTGACACCACCCTTACGGCAGAAAGTGAAGAAGAACTCAAAAGCCTCTTGATGAAAGTGAAAGAGGAGAGCGAAAAAGTTGACTTAAAGCTCAACATTCGGAAAACGAAGATCACGGCATCCGGTCCCATCACTTCATGGGAAATAGATGGGGAAACAGTGGAAACAGTGTCAGACTTTATTTTTGGGGGCTCCAAAATCACAGCAGATGGTGACTGCAGCCATAAAATTATAAGATGCTTACTCCTTGGAAGAAAAGTTATGACCAACCTAGACAGTATATTCAAAAGCAGAGACATTACTTTGCCGACTAAGGTCCATGCAGTCAAGGCTATGGTTTTTCCTGTGGTCATGTATGGATGTGAGAGTTGGACTGTGAAGAAGGCTGAGCGCTGAAGAACTGATGCTTTTGAACTGTGGTGTTGGAGAAGACTCTTAAGAGTCCCTTGGACTGCAAGGAGATCCAACCAGTCCATCCTGAAGATCAACCCTGGGATTTCTTTGGAAGGAATGATGCTAA
>SJYX01020142.1:171545-212917 GCA_006410675.1 Oreotragus oreotragus
AATGCAGGAGACACGGGTTTGATCCCTGGCCCAGGAAGATCACACATGCCACGGAGCAACTAAGCCTGTGCGCTAAAACTGGTGGGCCCGTGCTCTGCAGTCTGGGTGCCAAAACTACTGAGCCACGAGCTGCAACCACTGAGGACCGCAACCCCACAGTCCACGCTCCGGCAGAGAAGCCGCTGCAGTGAGCGGCCCGCACACCGTGAGCAGAGAGCGGCCGCGCCCACCGCGACTGCAGACAGGCCTGCGCAGCCGTTAAGACCCGGCACAGGCAAAAAGGAAATAAGTATATGAATAGAGGACCTTGGAAAAAGGTAGCATTCAAAAATAAATGTCAGACAAATGAAGGGTTTACATTTGATTAATAGCTAGATGCTGTTGCCTGCGGAAGATCCATACCACCTTGTTCTGTTAAAAGATATTAAAGAAATTCTAGCATCAGACTAAGATTTCCTCCTTGATACAATTAGAAGCAGTAATTCACACCTGAGATAAAGTTGCACGGAGAATAATTTTCCCACTTCCTTACTTGGAGAGTTAATGTTATTTAAAGCTCATTTTATTTACAAGGGAGTTTTTTTTCTCCATCACCCCTGGTAAGTACGGCATAATTTGTGAAACTCTATCCTAGTGTACTATTAATCATTTATTAATTGAATTCAAAATATTTGCATTACCACCTGGTTTACTTCCATCTACCAGCTCCTATGTCAGCCCGTTACTGACTGAGCAATTACTACACTGAGCTATTTGTTTCAAATCCTGACAACCCTTTCAGATAGTCTTTCATACTGTTTTTCAGTCATTCCGACTGCCTGTTTTATAGATGAGAAAAGGGAGGCTTGGAGAAGTTAGATTTAGCCAAGTTTTCTTGGCCGAAAGTGACAGAATTGAAATTCAAACCCAGACCCGATACTTCTTGTGATGACTTAGCGTCACTAAGCCTTCAGATCAGCCACCAGACTCACTACACTGAGTGTCCTCCCCAGGGGCTCAGTGGTGAAGAATCAGCCTGCAATGCCGGAGTTACAGGTTCGATCCCTGGATCAGCAAGATCCCCTGAAGAAGGGAATGGCTACCCGCTTCAGTAGTCTTGCCTGGAGAATTCCATGGACAGAAGAGCCTGGCAAGCTAATGTCCATGGGGTCGCAAAGAGTCAGACATGACCGAGCAGCTAATGCTTTATGGATCAGTTATAGTTGGAGAAGATGATCTCTGTCATTCCTTCATCACCTGCCTCCTAGAAGCATCTAGACACCTGTCCACTCATCCATCCACTCAACCATCCCCTCTATCCCCCATTCACCTACTTACCCACCTGTCCATCCAGCCAAATGCCCACCATCCACTCTCCCACTTATCCATCCCTCTACCTGGTCATTGTCCACCCATTCAGCCAGCTAGCCATCCATCCATCCGTCCATCCTTCTTTCCTTTCAAAATTTATTAAGCATTTGTCACGTGAAAGCTTTGTACCAAGTGCTAAGATTACAAGAGGATACAAAGATACAAAAAGTACAGTTTTATCTGAGCCACAGACGAACAGGGAGAAACACATATATTACGTGTGTGCGTACAGTAGAAATGGAGAAGGAAATGGCAACCCACTCCAGTGTTCTTCCCTGGAGAATCCCAGGGACGGGGAAGCCGCCATCTATGGAGTTGCACAGAGTCGGACACGACTGAAGCGACTTAGCAGCAGCAGCATACAGTAGAAATAGCGTTCACACAGCAGTCAGAAAAGCGAGAATACAGACTGAGCAGACGCCCGGCTCAGCCTCGGGGGGAGAACGGCTCCCACAGGAAGGAGCGTGTGCATGAGGGTGGACCCGCCAAAGCGGCACTGGCCAGGAGAAGGCTAGGTGGGGCGCGGGGGGGTCGCTCCTGGCACAGAGTTGGCGTGTGAAAGGCCCCCCATTTCAGTTCAAGGGGACCCCTCAGCCCCTGCTGCTCACCCTGGGCACTCGGATTCTTGCCTGGACTTTCTCTGCTAAGGATTCGGGTTTCCATTCGTATTTGCATTCTGATGTTGGCTGAATCATGGTCAATATTGTCTCAGTTCCTTTGGCACCAGGATTAAATGCTACAATATTACTCAGAGCAATTAACCTTTAGTGTTCAGCCCTGCATGTCCACTGCACGTCTGTCCAACAAGAGAAAGGGCGTTTCCCTTGCTCATTTCTCCTGGCTCAGGGCTACCCGTTGGGAGCATTTAATGCAGAATTATTTTGCCTGAAGACAAATGGCTTAGAAGTTCTGTCCAATCTTGGACGTTAAGCCGGTACAGGCCTTGCTATTTTAGCATCTCCTCTGAGGCCACGATTCCCCCCGCTTCGTACCCTCACCCAGCTGTTCTACAGTGGGGCTGCGGGTTGAAAGCCAGTGTCTGTTTCCTTCACCCCTTTGCAAAGAACACAGGGGTGTTATGACCTAGGACTACATATCGCTAAGTCTATGGGCAACTCACACTTGTCAGCTCCAAAACACTCCAGTGCCTGACATTGGTTTCATTTGCAAACTTGAGGGAAAGTGGCTTTGGAAGTGCAAAGGCTGGGGCCCTGGGCAAGTGGCTTAACTGCTTTAGGCTCTGGTTTTGTCCCCGTGGAAACGAGACGCTGTTAGCGCCTGCCTCCCGCAGTTTTTATGAGGACAAAACAAGTTAATATTTGAAGTGTTTGGAACAGTTCCTGGCACAGAGTGAGCAAAGAAATGTTTGTCAAATGCAATAAAGGAAGGTGTGCGGCTTAGGACAGGGCGTTAGAGCAGAGGCGTCTGAGCCAGGCGGACGCGGGAGCCAGGGTGGGTTCTGCCACCTCCTCGCCGTGTGGCCCTGGGCAGTGACTTCACGTCTCTGGTGCTCAGTTTATTCACTGCTCAAATGCGGGTAATAACCGCTCCTCCCTCTTAGGACTAGATGGGGTTGAAATGAGATCGTGCACACAGCATTCTGGCGCAGACCTCCAAAATAACGCTCACGTGCGTGTGAAACGAGATTGTGCATTCTCCTCCAAAATAACGCTCACGTGCCTGTGTGCACGCTCAGTCGTGTCCAGCTCTTTGTGACCCCAGGGACCGTAGCCCGCCACTCTGCCATCCATGGGATTTCCCAGGCTAGAACACTGGAGTCGCTGTCATTTCCTCCTCCAGGGGATCTTCCTGACCCAGGGATCGAACCTGTGTTTCCTGCACTGCAGGCAGATTCTTCACCACTGGAGCCACCTGCATTATTATTCCCCAACTGGAGCCCTAGGCAAGTTGGCCAAAGAAAACTCACAAAAGCAGATTTGCTAAGAGACGCCCTTGCAATTCCAACCCCCTGCCCTTCTCCTGCACGTTCTAGAGTGTCCACTATGTGGCAGGGGTCTCTGAAGGGGGCATAAAGGACCTGGGTCCATCTAGACAGCAGCCCTGGGATGCAGATAATATTGGCTTTATTGTATAAATGTGGATCCTGAGTCTTGGTGACTTGCCCGAGGCATCTGAAGCGCTCAGTGGCAAAGACAGCATTTGAGCCCGTGTTTGCCTCCCCACCAGTCCTTGGCCAGCCCCGGGCAGTGCTGGAATCGGACAGACCTGGGTTTGAATCCACTTTGCCTTTTGCCAGCCGTGGGACCGACTGTGTCTCACTGCTGTCCTATTGCCTGAAAATTCCTCATCTCTGAAGTACGAAGACTGGTCACAGCGACTCTCAGGGCTGTTGGTGAAGATTAAAAGCCAAGGGAGCTTGGCACTCCTGCCTGGGGCACAGGAAGCACTGCCTGGAGGTTTGCAGTGGTTAATTTACTGCCGTTGGAGCTACTCTCGTGATTCAGCGTGCTGGAAACACGGCTCCAAGATTCCAAAGAAGAGAAGCTTTGAAAACCGGAACCTACAGCTTTCCCCGCCCTCTCATGTTATCATTTATTGCCACCGATTTCCTGAGAATCCTGTTTTTTCCCTAAGTTACAGTGTGCAAACTCTCATAAAAGGACCCTGCCTTGTTTAAAAGCCATGAACAGCTGTTTGGAGAGCATGTGTTGTCTGCAGTTTCTCAAACAATCCCACACCCTTGCCACCAAGTTGCTGTTGGCAAGAGCAACTTGCCAGTCCTGCAATTACTCCTCCTAAAAGGCAAGTGTGTCAGTAACTGGGTCTCCCCTCCACCGACTGTCTTCCTGTGTCTTTGGAATCTTACGGCCAGAATCCAGGAGCCCTCCAGGGGGGCGCCAGTCAGGGTCAGAAGGCGCCAGGTGGCACGGTCAAATGAGGACAATTCAGGGGGACTGTATCTCCCGAGAGACTCATCCCCAAGGTGTGGGTGGGTCTCAGCCTGGAAACCCAAGGAGTGGCAGCCCTGGGCCCAGAAAGAAAGAGATGGCGGGAGAAAGCTGGAGGCTTGGAGAAGAACAGAGACTTCCTCCTGAGGAACATGGCTCTGTCCCTTGTCCCTAATGTCCTGGCTGGTACCTTGTCGAGGGCTTCCCAGGTGGCTCAGCAGTAAAGAATCCGCCCGTCAACGCAGGAGACACCAGAGACGTTGGTTCGATCCCCGGGTCCAGAAGATTCCCCTGGAGGAGGAAGTGACAATCTACTCCAGTGTTCTTTCCGGGAAAATCCCAAGGGCAGAGGAGCCTGGAGGGCTACAGTCACAGGATCACACAGAGTCAGTCTCGACTGAGCGCACCTGAGTGAGTCCCCGTCGGCCACGCTCAGCAGGGCGCCAAGGCGCACACGGCACCTCGCCCGCCGTGGACATCACCCACACAGGCTGGCCTTGCAGGCAGCGTGCGGGCGGAGGGCTGGAAACGGAAGAGATGCCCCAGGACAGCTCAGGCCCCCGAGTGGCCTGGATGAGACGTTTCTGGAGAAGCTAGTCCTGAAGACCAGTGGTATTGCTGGTCAGCTACTGGGCTAGCGACAGAAGGTACCAGTTAAAGTCGGGCAAGTCTTTTAAAACAAGAATATCAGGCTGCATTCCAGTCCACAAACCATCATATCTGTTTCAAGGTGGTATATTTCAAAGCCCAAATAACAGAATGATTGACTAAAGCAAAATAGATCTTGTTACTCACCTCTGGATTAACTTTTCCTCCATCATCTCTGGAAATAAATGGTTCTTTTATTGCACACACAGAGCCTAGAAAACACACTCAGATGCCCTCCGCATCCAAGGGCTCATGGGAGTTGGTTATTCCATGGTCCAGGGGCTTCCTGTTCTTCTTCCTGTTGGATTTTACATAAATAGGACTCAATTACGTTTGTCCCCATACCTGCGGACATGAACCTGTTAGTGATCACTGACATAAACGATAAATAGTTCAGTGAACTAGCGGGATCAGGGGCCTCCCAGGTGGCCCCAGTGGTGGAGAGCCCAGCAGACAATGCAGAAGACGAAGGGATGTGAGTTCATCCCTGGCTCCGGAAGACCCCCTGGAGGGCGCGCGGCAGCCCACTCCAGTGTTCCCGCCCGAGCCCCAAGGACAGAGGAGCCTGGCGGGTTACAGTTCATAAGGTCGCAGTGAAGTGATTTAGCCCACCCCTCAGGAAGAAAGCAAAGGGAGTTGCTGCTTCAGTGAAAGTTCAGTTAAATTTCTTCGGGCGGGGGAGGGCGGGGGGCGAAGCCTTAGCAAAAGACAGCTTAAAAAAAACCTGCTTGTCAAATTAGTTGTGAACAAGGCAACTTGTTCATGATAAGGGCATGGACAAGTGAATGATAAGGCGAAACAAGAATCTGGAAGGATCTATATGGTTGTCAATCTCAGATTTCCCCTCGGTCCTCAGTTCAAGCTAACAGCCAGACTTTGGATATTCTTGCCTTGAGGGATTTTTTTTTTTTTTTTTTTTTTTTTTAGAGCAGAAACTTCTGCTCTGAAGTCACTTGCTAAAGCCTTGAGAATTTCCCAGAATCTCCAACAGCCCTTTCCTTTTGTCCAAAGACTTTGCTTATTCCTCTCCCGCTTTGGAACCTCAAAGTCACCTGGAAAATACCTTCATTTGTCTCTTAACATTAGCAAGAGTGGGACTTGAAGTGTCATAAGCCCTTCACTTCTAACCATTTCTGGTTTATACCAAAATTCTTGAGGCAACTGAATTAAGAGCAGCCCGTCTCTCTGCTCAGCTGGGACCTTCTGCACTTGCTGTCTCTCCACTAGACCGCGAGCCCCGTGAGGGTTGGGACTGTGTCTCAGGCATCCTGACACCCCACGCCCCATCACCCAGGACCCTCAGGAAAACAAATGCTTGTGGAATTATCTTAAAAGTTTGTGAAGAGTTATCAGAGACACAAAGGGGGCCCAAAGACTTGCATTTCTAGATGATAATATATGATCCCAGCTCTTTAAACTGAAGGAGCTTCAGGGACCAAGCTTCTGGAAGATCTAGTCTGAAAATCTCAGCAAAGGCAGAAAAGATCGCAACATTGCCAAGCCAGGAAGCTGGCTTTCTAAAGTCTGTTCTGATTCTTCTCGTGACTTATTTCTCCCCTTTGCCTGAATGGTTCATGTTTCTGTAGGAAACAGTTTTATCCACAAGAAGCAGAATGTCCAATAAATAGTGGTTTAGACCCTAAGTACACTTGTTGATCTGAGAAGGCAATGGCACCCCACTCTAGTGGGGTGGGATTTTCTTGCCTGGAAAATCCCATGGACGGAGGAGCCTGGTAGGCTGCTGTCCATGGAGTCGCTAAGAGTCAGACACGACTGAGTGACTTCACTTTCACTTTTCACTTTCATGCATTGGAGAAGGAAATGGCAACCCACTCCAGTGTTCTTGCCTGGAGAATCCTGGGGATGGGGGAGCCTGGTGGGCTGCCGTCTGTGGGGTGGCACAGAGTCGGACACGACTGAAGTGACTTAGCAGCAGCAGCAGCGCTTGTTTACAATGTAAGTACACAGATTTGCAGCCCCAGGGATGATACTGCTTTAACAAAGTCATCAAGGGAAGTTTGACTTTCCATTGAACTGTCCTTGAAACGCTGACTTTTACCCTTGGCCTATCTTACGGTTACACTGATCTGAACATCACCTCCTGCATGGAAGCTTCCTAGGTAGGACAGGGCAACATCTTTGTGTGGCTCTTTCAGACTCACTTCAGTTCAGTTGCTCAGTTGTGTCCGACTCTTTGCGACCCCATGGACTGCAGCACACCAGGCTTCCCTGTCCATTACCATCTCCCAGAATTTACTCAAACTCATATCCATTGAGTTGGTGATGCCATCCAACCATCTCATCCTCTGTCATCCCCTTCTCCTGCCTTCAATCTTTCCCAGCATGAGGGTCTTTTCAAATGAATCAGTTTTTCGAATCAGGTGGCCAAAGTATCGGAGTTGCAGCTTCAGCATCAGTCCTTCCAATGAATATTCAGAATATTCACGGCTCCCTCCCCAGGGCTGGAGGCACTGCTGTCTGGAAAAGCAAACAGGGTTCTGTTTGCAAAGAGGTGGGGAACCAACAGTGTCTGTGAAAGTGATGTGTTTCCATGGCACACCTCAAACACTGAGATACACACACACATCTGGGAAAAACAAACAAACAAACGCCCTTCCTTACTCTATGTGGCACGTTCTATTTCAATTATATTCTATCATGGTCCAATTAAAAAATATTTCCGGTAAGCCACAATATTGATTTTCAGAATCATTAGTAGAATGGTTCTTTTCCTCAGTTTACAGAATGGATGTTCAGAGAAGTTCGGGCAGGTTACAGAAAAGGCCTGAAGAAACGCTGGCAATTGGCGTCAGACTGGAAATAGACCAGTGGCTTGGCCGAGGTCCGGGAGCATCCCCCGCCACGCCTGCTGGCTCCGCGGCGCCCCAGCAACCAAGTTGCCAGGAGTCCCGGGTGAGGCTGCGAGGAGGCGCTTTCTATTATTCTCAGGCTACTCAAGTCGTTTCAACCTAGATCCAGGGTCAGCCTGGAGTCGGGCGCCCTGGCGGCCTCTGGCTTGTCCTGTTTTGCTGGGGTGGAGAGCGCCTGGCACCTGCAATGTTAGGGAGCCTGCGAGCTGCCGTCCGTGGGGGCGCGGAGGCTGACACAGCTTAGCGACCCACCAACAGCGAGACTGCGGCTTTGTCCGTTCGCCGGGGCATTTCTAACCAGAGAAGATCAAATAATATGGACAAGCAGAGACACAGAGCACGGTGTTAAATCAGACGTGTGTGCAAAACAGCCTTCTTTCAATTGCACTCTCTCTCCCTCTTCCTCCGGCGGGCTCGCAAGTCCGGAACTCCACTGCAGAAGCGGCTGCGGGCAGGAAAGAGGGGCGCGTGCCCTCCTGGTTTCCACTGGAACCACCCCCTTCACGCAGCCTTCCCTCGACCAGAGAACAAGGCCCCCGGCTGAACGGGGTCTGGAGCTTGAATCTGAATCTGCTTTACTAATTCCAGCTTTTCTGTTTGTATATAATTACTTGAACACTCCGGGTCCTAAGGCCCTCTCTAAATTGGAAAGCTGCTTTATTTTTATATCTACAGCATAAGCAGCTCAAAGAATACGGTCAAATTGAATTTCCTCCTCCTGAAAAGATCAGTGAATTTATGACTTCTAAGTGGGTTCTCCGTGCGAATAATTTATTCCTGAAGTCATGTCTGTCCTCCATGAATCACAGAGGAGACCATCCTCAGTCAGATAAGAGTCCATTGCCTTTTTAGGACGCAGCATTAAGAATTCATGGCTTGTTTATTTCCTGATATGGAAAAAGGATGCCCCCTTTTAACAGCATAAACTCCCAAGCTACATATTTAGAAAATAAAAATGAAAATCTCCTACTAATTTCAAGATTTAGAAAGGCCTTTCTGCCTACTGAGTCCTGTAGACACTGTAGGGAATTCGTGAGAGTGACTTTTTCTTAAGCCTCCGTGTGTCCACCTGTTAAATGGGTAACAAGTCCCTCTTCCAAAGAAAGGTCTGTATTCTCAAAGGAAGCAATGAAACGCCACGTTTACGACTAGCCTTGGGATTCATGGCTCTTCATCTTGAAAAGCTGCAATGTGACACCTCCTAAGCACAGTGTGGACAGCCCTTTATAATAGTGGGCATTGACCGGATACTTGCTCTGAACCGGTGTGAGCGTGCATGCTAGTCGCCTCAGTCGCATCCAACTCCTTGCGACCCCATGGACTGCAGCCCACCAGGCCCCTCGGTCCATGGGATTCTTCAGGCAAGAACCCTGGAGTGGGTTGCCGCGCCCTCCTCCGTGGGATCTTCCCCTCCCAGGGATCGCAACTGTGTCTCTTACGTACCTGAACTGGCAGGCAGGGTCTTTACCACTAGCGCCACCTGGGAAGCCCCCTATGAATGGGGCATCTTGTCAAATTCTGGACTATCTCATTTAGTCTGAATAATGATAGGAGATGAGAACTGATAATCCCACTTTTCAGATGACAAAACGGGTTCAGTAATGTTAGTCACCTGCCTCCCATCACACGAACGCAGGTGTCACTACCAGGAGAAGAATCAGGTCCCAGGGCTCCCGAGGACTCCGTCACATCCCCCAAATGCGATGGGATGGAGAGAAAGATGCTTCTCGGCTTTACAGAAATAAATTCTGTGTCTTCCATATGACTAAATCAAACAATAGATTTATCAAGTAACGCCCCACACATGCTTTGACAGATATTACTTTGCTACTGCTGCTGCTAAGTCACTTCAGTCGTGTCCGACTCTGTGTGTGACCCCATAGACGGCAGCCCACCAGGCTCCCCCATCCCTGGGATTCTCCAGGCAAGAATACTGGAGTGGGTTGCCATTTCCTTCTCCAATGCATGAAAGAGAAAAGTGAAGGTGAAGTCGCTCAGTCTGTCCGACTGTTAGCGACCCCATGGACTGCAGCCCACCAGGCTACTCCGTCCATTGGATTTTCCAGGCAAGAGTACTGGGGTGGGGTGCCATTGCCTTCCCCGAGATATTACTTTGGACAAGGACAAATGAAAATGGGTTACAGGAAAATCACTACCTGAATAATCATTCAGCTAGTGCATGCCAAAAATTTTAATAGCTTGAATGGCTACAAAATAATGTTTTAAAAGGTAGAGGAGAATGTGGTGATCCCTAGATGATATTTTTAGTGAGTTTTTATTCCTAGAATCATAATCCTCAAATGTAATCAGAGGCCCTAATTGTCCAAAACTGGGGGTCTAGCCACGGTCCTGCTTTGCCCACGGGACACCACCCTGTGGCAACTCCCCCGCAAGGGTGAGTGGCTGGAGAAGCTCAGGGGGCCTTGCTGGCCTGTCCTCAAGGAGCTGTGTGGCCTCAGGCAAGCCGCCTCACCTCTCTGTGCCCCTGGCTGTTGTTTTCTGTGTGTGAAATGAAAGGGATGGAGAGCGTTGTGCCTGCAGCACATTCCAGGGCTACTCTTGTGGGAGGGGTGAGTGAACTGACCGAAAGCATATTTACCGGAGAATTCCATGAACTGTATGGTCCGTGGGTCCCAAAGAGTCGGACGACTGAGCGGCCTCCCCTGACTTCCTCCAGCTGTTTTTCGGGAGGGAGCATAGAATGGAGATTCAGGGAGGCACACTGCCTGGTTTGCATTCTGTCTCCACCACTTTTTGCCGAGTGACTTTAAGCAAGCGCCTTAAATCCCTGCACCTGGCTGCTGTAGGACGCTCAGGAACAGCACAGGTCATAGACAAGCAGGGCTGAAGCACAGACGCCTTGCGCCGCACGAGCGTTACTTAGCGGTCACTTTACGTTCACGTCCTGGCACCATTTAGGTGTCAACTAAGGGACAACTTCTTAACTACATAAGTCATCTGCGTGTCCTTAATAAAGGCCAGGAGGAGGGTGGTTACTATCTCCCATACTAATGTGTTTTTGCCAATGTTAATTTGCAGCGAGCCATTTTCAAATAAGAGGACCTCTTTTGCACTTCCTAAGATCGCCAGCAGGTGGTAGAGTTAGCTCGTATTTTAGATGGTCAGGGCCTACGGCGCCTTCAGCTGGGGACTTTGGGAAACGATCAATATTTGTCTTTATCAACACTTTGAATCATTAGCATCTAGCATAAATAACACCTGTCTTGGTCACTTAATGCTGCTGCTGCTGCTAAGTCGCTTCAGTTGTGTCCGACTCTTTGCGACCCCATGGACTGTAGTCCACCAGGCTCCTTTGTCCATGGGATTCTCCAGGCAAGAGTACTGGACTGGGTTGCCATGCCCTCCTCCAGGGGATCTTCTTGACCCAGGGGTCAGACCTGCATCTCTTACATCTCTTGCATTGACAGGCAGGTTCTTTACCACTAGCGCCACCTGGGAAGCCCCAACTTAATGCTATAAAATAGCGAAGAAAAGGTTCTACTAATTAAGAGCTCTGGTTCTCAGAATGTCAGGCATCATTTCTAGCACCTGGGGGTCTTGTTAGAAATGCAAGTTCTCCAGCAGGGCTGGAGTCAGAAAGCCAGGTGTGGGGATGTTTGAGTCCAGTGACGTGTGATTTGCATGAACTTGGGCGGGAGTCTCTCCCTGCCAAGGCAACGCCCAGGACCGCCAGGTCTTGGTTCTGACTCGAAGCTGAGTAGATCAAGACGGGACATTTGCTGTCTAGGGACCGCCAGTTTGGACCGCAGCGTGGCAGCTATTGGACGTGCGGTCTCAGGACCCAGGCACTCATGCTGGACCAGGATCTGCACGTCACCCCAGAGACTCTGCACAGCCGCCCTCTCTTGCCTTTTCCCGTGCCACCCCTTCCTCTGCCTTTGGCTGGTCCTACTTCCTACCTTTTTCTGCAGCAATTCTGACCATGAAGCCATGACCCCCCCCACCCCCACCCCCCACCCTGTCATACTAGCTGTCAAGAAAGGAAAGTACCGAAGAACAGAGAAAAAAGACCTTGCCGCTTCTGTTAGGGGAAACGTGCTGACAGAAACCACCTGCAATGAGCAGCTCACCCACCACAGCTAAAGAGTCAGCCCCGCCGGCCGCATCCAGGGAGGCGCCTGTGCAGCGAGGAAGACCCCACAGCCAAAAATGAGTAAAAGAAGCCGGGGGTGAAGCTGTGACGGGAGAGGACAGGATCTGACTCCTCGACGGCCCGCTTCTCTCTTTAGCCTTAGCTCTCTGTAGCTTTTGTTATTATAACTTCTGAATGGATGCTGTCTATGGCTGTAAGCACATAATGGCCTCTCTGCCGGAATGCTCCACTAAAGTGCCTTTATTCAGCTCCGGGGGAGGCATACGGACCATGCCCACCTGTGAACAGATGCAGGGGAGGAAAAACGAGCACATCCCTCCTGACGCTGGCCAAGCCAGGAGATATTCCGCAGGACTCATGGGCTTTTTACTTTACTTCCTCACTTCCTCCCCGTCTCTGCACTATAAAAGATCCTCACATCCAGACCCCCATAACATGGGACTCTGGACACTCCTCCACTGTCTTTGCAGGTGGCTGGTCTTCCAAATAAAGTCGCTACTCCGTGCCTCAGCACCTCATCTCCTGATTATTGGCCTGCTGTGTGGCACGCAGACCAGGCCTGGATTCACAAGATCGGTCTAAATCACGGCTCTTCTTTGGCAATGACAAGTTGTAGCAAATTAGGACCCCAAGAAGCAACAGATGGCACAAAGTGATTTAGGAGGGGTTATCTAAAATAGAATATTTATAGAGGTGTGAATATATGTGACTCCAAGGGATAGTGAAGCAATTACAGGCTAGTAGTGAGAGAGCTGTACCTTCCCTAGGCCAAAGACATCAGGAGAGTCATCACAGAATTTAAGAGAGTCAAGTCGGGGGGAGGTGAGCAGTTCCCAGGTGGCATAGTGGTAAAGAATCCACCTGCCAAGCAGGAGATGTAAGAGACAGAGGTTCGACCCTGGGTCAGGAAGATCCTCTAGGGAAGAAAATGTAACCCACTCCAGTATTCTTGCTTGCCTGGAGAATCCCATGGGCAGAGGAGCCTGGTGGGCTGCAGTCCCTAGCACTGCAATGAGTCGGACATGACGGAAGCAACTTAGCATGCAAGAAGGGGGGACCCTCTTGAGAGAGAAGCCCACATTCAGCCTGAGGGCGCGCCCAGGGAAGACCTCCTCTGGGGGATTTCCCCCTGCTCCATCGCTGTCTTTTCTCACAAGGACCTTCTGTAGTGGTCCTCCATTGGCTGAAACTGGTCAGGGGATGCCGGGGACCTGAAGTGCTCATAGGCAGTCCTCACTGGTCGACACAGAATGTTGAAGAAAGGGTGAAGAGCCGGGGGAGACGGAAGGCTTCTAGCTCAGGGGTCTGGGGATGGGCAGATGACCCAACCTGACCAGTGGGTACACGCTCGGGAATGTCTGCTGAGTGCTTCCGGGGAAAGGTTTTCTTCCCTGATTTTTACAGAAAGAAGCTCTTCCTCTGCCTCCCTGCTTGGGATGCTGTTGAGAGGGTGTGTGGTCTGCAGCCAACTTGAATCTAGGAGGGGGACATAAAGAGAACAGAAAGCAAGCTGGAGGTGAGGTCAGCAAGATAGAGAAGGAGTGGGCAGATGGGGTAGCGTCTTGCTGGAATGTCTGCTGCCTTTGGCACATGGGATTTATCTCTTCCTCCTCTCTGCCTGCCAGTTCCTGTCTGCTCCACACGCAGCATCTGTGCGGCCAAACCCAGCTTCACTGCTGCATCTATGTGGCCAAACCCAGCTTCACTGCCCATCTATGCGGCCAAACCCAGCTTCACACCTGTCTTCCCTGTTTGACTGAACTCCCTAATCACGGTAGAGAAATTTATGTAAAAGTCTGAACTTCATTTTTAGCAGCAGATTGCGTTTCCTATACTGCTTTCTGGGACTAAACCGCGGGGCCATGATTGAATGGGGCTTCACTGTACTGTTTCATCGGCGCAGACTAAGAGCCCAGTCCGTGACTGACTGAATGGGGCTTCACTGTACTGTTTCATTGGCGCAGACTAAGAGCCCAGTCCGTGACTGACTCCCTGAGATGCTGCTGCTGGCTGGGCCATGTGGTTCAAGAGCTCAAGCTCTGCATAATGTGGACCCGGATCCAAACCCCAGGAGCCTTGCTGACTAGCTATGTCCTTAGGTGCCTTACCTGACTTCTCAGAGCAAAAACCCTGATGAGTGAACATGAGGATTCACTGTGTTTAGTACGGGCGGAGGAGCCTGGTGCGCTGCAGTCCATGGGGTGGCAAAGAGTCGGACACGACTGAGCGACTTCACTTTGACTTTTCACTTTCCTGCATTGGAGAAGGAAATGGCACCCCACTCCAGTGTTCTTGCCTGAAGAATCCCGGGGACGGGGGAGCCTGGTGGGCTGCCGTCTATGGGGTCGTGCAGGGTCGGACACGACTGAAGCGACTCAGCAGCAGCACGTGTGTGCGTGCTAGGTCACTTCAGTCGTGTCCGACTTTTGTGCCCCTGCGGACTGCAGCCCACCAGGCTCCCCTGTCCATAGTATTCTTCGGGCAAAAATACCGGAGAGGGGTGCCATGCCCTCCTCCAGGGCATCTTCTGGACCCAGGGATTGAACCTGCATCACTTGCGTCTCCCGCATTGGCAGGTGGGTCCTATGCTCACGGAGCCACCTGGGAAGCCAGTGTCTAATGCATCCACAAATATTCCCCTTTTCTCTACCTCCCGTCCCCTTCTCTTTAAAGGAACAACAAAGCTCCAAGACAAACCCTGGAGATTACATAACTAATAAGATTAGCAGCCCATCAGGAACAAAAACGCAGAGAATGGGCCTGTGGAGACCGTTGGGGAAGGAGAGGGTTGGAAAAGCTGAGAGCTACCACTGACGTATATACACTGTGTGTGTGCCGAGTTGCTTCACTCGTGTCCGACTCCTTGCGACCCCAGGACTGTAGCCCCCCAGGCCCCTCTGTCTATGGGATTCTCCAGAGAAGAATACTAGAGTTGTTGCCATGCGCCCCCTCCCCCCCGCCAGGGGTCTCCCTGGCCCAGGGATCGGACCCGTATCTCTTAGGTCTTCGGCATTGGCAGGTGGATT
The DNA here is from genome assembly GCA_006410675.1 of Oreotragus oreotragus. Taxonomy (NCBI): domain Eukaryota; kingdom Metazoa; phylum Chordata; class Mammalia; order Artiodactyla; family Bovidae; genus Oreotragus; species Oreotragus oreotragus. Next base: position 186,463 of record SJYX01020142.1, read on the forward strand.
CCTTACCACGAGGGTAGCTCATATATACCCTGCTGCTGCTGCTGCTGCTAAGCCACTTCAGTCGTGTCCGACTTCCATGTGTAAAATAGATAGCTAGTGGAAAGCTGTTATATAACACAGGGAGCCCAGCCTGGTGCTCTGTGTCGACCTAGAGGGATGGGATGGGATGGGACAGGGGTGGAAGGGAGGCTCAAGAGGGAGGGGATATGTGTGTGTGTGTGTGTCTGTTACGGCCGACTTCCATTGTTGTATGGCAGAAATCAACACAACGTTGTAAAGCAATCATCCTCCAATTAAAAAAAAATAAATACGAATTAAAAAAATTAACAGCCCCAAAGCTGCGTGAAGTCTCACCCAAAGATGCAGACGTGATGAACGTGATGCTGTCTGTCTGTCCCAGGCTCTAGGCTGAGTGAATTGAGAGCACAGGGGACCAGCCTCACACGGCGGCATGAATCAGGTGGACGAGGTTAAAACGTGAGACTGAGCGGATTTTTTGAACATCCCAGGCGGGCGGCTCCTGAAGACCCGGGATCAGCGCCCGCCGGCCTCTGAGCTTCGCCTGGATCTTCGGAAGCTGCCGGGCAGCCTCCCCTCCGCAGGAGGGAGGCGCTCGGGCTGAGCGCACTCGGCCTGGGGTGTCGCTGAGGGCGCCTGAGTCCCGCCTTTCGTCAGGCCTCTGTGGGCACCGAGGGCACAGGTGGTGGAGCGCCGTGCCCGCAGCTGGTCGAGACCGAGGGGCCCACGCGGCGAGGGGCACGTGCCAGCCGGCCCGGGCGCTGTCGGCGGCAGCCGTGGGGGATCCAGGGCGGGAGGAGCGCCAGCTGCGGCTCGGCGGAAACCGCGGCCGTTCGCTGAAGGTCAGTCGTGTGCCAAGCATTGCCCAAGGCGTGCCCTTTGCAGACGAGGAAGCCGCGTCTGAAAGAGGATCGCTAACGTCCCTGAGGACGCATCACCAGGACGGGGTGGCCCGGGGTGCGAGCCCAGCTCCGCCACCAAAACCGAGTCGCTCCCCGTCTGGATGCTACAAGCCGGCCTGGGAGACTGCGATAGACGCCTCAGATTCCCTGTTGCGCTGGAAAAGTAGAACTTGAGGGCAAGGGCCAGGCTGTGCCTGTAACTTTCGTGAGACCTTGAGACTGGCTTACTCTGTCTCGGGGTCTTTCCAGCACCTGTAAATTGAGACGGAATTCTTTGTGTTCGGCAGAATAACGAATAATAATGAATAAAAACTGGAACGTGTTGTCTCTTCTAGAGGCTTCCTTTACTGCCATATGTAGAAGGGCCAGGGCTTTCAAAGAGGCAAGTGGCCTCCGCTGGTTTTCTTATTAAACCTCTGTTAGTTCATCTGTAAAATGGGGGTAATAACCACAGGCTGTAGGAATTACAGTAACAATTTAAGCTGTTTAACTCAGCACTTAATAGGTGTCAATGGATGGTGGCCATAATATCAGTGGGCTTCCCAGGTGGCGCTAGTGGTAAAGAATCTGCAGGCAATTCAGGAGATGGAAGAGCCGTCGGTTTGATCCCTGGGTGGGGAAGTCCCTGGAGAAGGAAATGGCAACCCGCTGCAGTCTTCTTGCCTGGGAGGTCCCGGGGACAGGGGAGCCTGGGGGCGATACAGTCCTTGGGCTTGCCGAGGAGCTGGACACACCTTGGGCGCTGCATGTAGGAGAGCGGGGGAAGCATTTGGCTGCAGGCACGGATGCTGAGATCTGCGACTCGCCTTTTCCCGGCAGTGGGATGGTGGCAGGGTCAGGTAAGCAGCCCTTGTCTTTCCGAAAGGGAAATGTGTGGGATGGCAGGGAAAGGCTGTACCCTGCACCGGCAGGCCCCATCCTTCAGCTGCCCTCTTGCCTCTGGGTCTGTCTCCTCGTGTGCAAAATAGTTTCTTTAGCTCAATGAGCCCTAAAGGGATCGAGGTCTGTGGGATGCTGGTCCCCAAGGATGGGCAGGGGGACTTGACAACAGAAGGATGCTGAGATCCAGTCAGTGAGGGATGTGAGAGCCAAGAAAATGAAACTGACTTGAAGACCGTTACAGGACTTCTTAGAGCCTTTCACGTGCCAGCATATGGCCTAAATCTCCGAGATGGGGTGTTTCCCCAACTCACTTAAAAGATGCTTTGAAACTAGTTTACTCTGTCATCTCTGAAGCTATTCTAGACCCGAAATCCTATGATTCAAATATATTCCAAGATCTTGTATACTGGCTAGTTCTTCAGAGGTCAGCAACATTTTTCTAATTATGACGTAAGGTTGTTGATGAAGCAAAACCTCTTTACTGTTCCTCTCTGGAGGCCTAGGCGCTTATTGTCATTTTATTGTCATTTCTCCTTTTGGACTGGGTGTACACATTCCATTGCATCGCTTATTCCTGTGGACTTAACAGTAACGGTGCTCAGAATAACTAGTGAGCCTGCTTATAAGCCAGACCCAAAGTGAGCACCGTCTTGCACTGATAAAGACACACTGAGCAGAGACAGTGGTGGTCAGAATTATTTGAAGCCCTTGGAATGAGATGCTTGTGACAGCAGAGGCCTCCAATTTTAGCTTTTCATTTAATATTAAGAAGTTTGTTTATAACATTCTTAAACAGCAGAAAAACAGTGACAGCCACCCATTGCTGAAGGGCTTTCCATGTGCTTGAGACTGTCCGGTGTTACCTGGACTGTGTCCTCAGATCCATCCTTAGCAGGCAAATGCGATGACCTTCCTGCTTTTTACCGGTGAGGAAATGGAGGCAAAGGAAATAAATTAGGGTACTCACTTTAATTCAGGGGTTTGGTTCACTGGGTTGAGTGTGGACCAAATATCTGGAATAAGATCGTGCTGAGATGCGCAGCAGCAGGAACGTCACACAGGATGAGCAGGGGCCGGGACTGCACCCACCTGGCGGAGGCATCCTTCTCTGAACGGAACCTTACACCAACGTTAAAATTAGTGAGCTAGAGCCCAAATGAACTGTATCAGCAAGGCAAGATCTCAAGAGCATTCTGTTGAATAAAGAGCAAATTACAGAAAGACATGTGAAACAATACCACGTATTATGGATTTGTGCGTAGGAGAAGGCAATGGCAACCCACTCCAGTACTCTTGCCTGGAAAGTCCCATGGACGGAGGAGCCTGGTGGGCTGCCATCTATGGGGTCACACAGGGTCGGCCACGGCTGAAGCGACTCAGCAGCAGAGGTGGTGATCATAAAACATGTTTAGGAGCAACGGACACCACAGTCAGGAGAGCCACTGTCTCTGAGAAAGAGGAAGGAGGGACTCGTTGTTGCTTAGCTGCTAAGTCATGTCCAGCTCTTGTGGCCCTGTGGACTGTAGCCCACCAGGCTCCTCTGTCCATGGGATTCTCCAGGCAAGAGTCCTGGGGTGGGGCTCCATTTCCTCCTCCAGGGCATCTTCCCCACCCAGAGATCGAACCCACATCTTCTGCATTGCAAGCGCATTCTTTACCCCTGAAGAGGCCCAAAGAGGGAAACAATTCAACTCTATCTGTATTATTCTATTTCTCAGAAAAGTATTAGGGCCTAAACGGCAACGTTAAGATCTGACAAAGCTGGCTGGTGAACGCTCTTCTGTATGCTTGAGATGTTTCAGAAATTTAAACTCATGTTTTTACTGGTTTTGTCTGTTCCCTCCCTTTCCTGTCTCTTACAGACAAAAGTGTTGGGACTGTAAAACGCGTTTATCGCTTGTGCTGAGATGTGCGATTTTCAGAGCAGCGGTTTCTTCCTGCCGTGAAGGCTCTGTCCGGGGTTGATGGATTTCAGTTCCGAGTGCTGGAACTTGTTTTCCGCTGGGCGCGGAGGAGAGGTCACGAAGTGCACGCTGAGGTCGGGTTGAGTTACTCATTGACTGCGGCTGCCCTGGGGCTGCGTCCCCTCCGCGAGCCTGTGTGCGGCCGCCCTGGGGACAGCAGCGGGCCAGGGGCCGCGGGCGGCCGGGTGGCCGAGCCCCCGGGCCGGGTCCACAGCGTCGCTGCCCGCCTCACGCAGCAGTGTTTCCGCCGCTCGCCCCAGCCAGTCTGCAGGAGGACGAGACCCACAGAGGGAATCAGGCCTGGCGGAGTCACCCCTGACCTCCTGTGGGAGGTTCAGGGAGGCCAAGGAGGTCTGCGACCTTCCGGTTAAAGTGTGACTTGACAACAGGGGCAAGTGCGGCATCGAGTTCACAGCTGAGATCAGTGTCAACGGGGACAGGACCACGGGTGTGCGTGTGAGTAAAGCAGCGCATTACAATATGTGTGTTAAATCCAAAGCAGAGAACGTTGTACACAGTATCTTGTAAGTTATGGACTCAGCACCCTGCGAAAGCTGAAACGTCTAACCCTGAACTGACTCAGCAAAGACAGGGCGGGCCACTGTATTCCTTGAAAGGCTTATCTTCCCGGGAAGCCAGGTGGAAGCTCAAAACAGTTCTACTCTTGTGGATGGGTCTGTGGTGAGTTGGGTTAAAAAATTGTTTTTGAATTTTATTGCAATAAGAGCACTTCAGGTGAGATCCACCCTCTTATCAGAATGTCAGTGTGTAAGGCTGTGCCCTTATCTCTAGACCCCATGCTGTACAGCACATTCAAGAAGCTACTCATCTTACATAACGGGCACACCCTTCAGCGACTGGCCACCACCGTCCTATCCTTTGCTCTGTGAGCTTAATTAGGTTGAAGCTGTCATCCAGGCGGATCATGCCGGTATGGGCCATGTAGGTGGGCCATCCATACAGGTGGATATCTACCCTGTAACGGCTTCTTTCACTTGGCACAGTGTCCTCAAGGTTCAGCCACGTTTCAGCACTTGGCAGGATTTCCTTCTTTTTAAAGGCCAAATAATATTCTGCTGTGTGTATATGTGGCATTTTCTTGGTCCATGCATTCATTCGGGCACTTTTGAAAAAACGTCAACTTTCTATTTTGAAAATCTCGAACTGCAGCTGTGTTGGAAAAGGACGTTCTGTAAACACCAGGAATGCCGTTTTCACCTCTCACCATGTTCTTCTAATTCACCATTTGCCACGTCTCCTCTTCCTGCCTCTGAGACCATGTATTATGTCGCATGTACTGTGCGTATTAATATAATGTGTGTGCACGCACTCAGCCGTGTCCGACTCTCTGCAACCCCATGGACTGTAGCCCGCCAGGCTCCGCTGTTCATGGGATATCCTGGCAAGAATGCTCAAGCAGGTTGCCATTTCCTTCTCCAGGGGATCTTCCTCACCCAGGGGATGAGCCCACGTCTCTTGCACCTCCTGCACTGGCAGGCAGGCTCTCGACCACGGTACCACCAAGGAAGCTCGTAATATAGTCTATGCATGTGTGCTGAGTCACTTCAGTCGTATCCCAGTCTTTGCGACCATTTGGACTGTAGCTCACCAGGCTCCTCTGTCCATGGGATTCTCCAAGCAAGAACACTGGAGTGAGTTGCCTGCCCTCCTCCAGGGGATCTTCCCAACCCAGGGATCGAACCCGCTTCTCTCATGTCTCCCGCATTGGCAGGTGGCTCTTTACCACTAGCACCCCCTGGGAAGCCCAATACAGTGTATACAAACATTATTGTTCTGCAAAGTTATTTGAGAGCAAATTGCAGACATTACGCCGTTTTACTTCTAAAACCCTCAACAAGTATTGCCCATGAACAAGAGGTTTCTCTTACACAAGAACACAGTCAGGGTTGCCTGCAAGAGAATCTGCACCGGATTTAGAAGAGGAAAGTGAAGAAACCCTGACTGGAGAGGCCTTACTCTACTTCCACTGTTGGATAAGGTCCAGCTCCATAAGAAATCCCTCTTCTAGATCTCTCACCCTGGTTCTGCTTCACTGAACAAATCCTAAGTGATTCAGACTGAATCTCAGCATTTATCTACTTGGAGCTGAATCTCAGCATTTATCTACTTGGAGCTTCCTGATCTTTTCCAAATTTTAGGGAGAAAACTGTTCCTTTTAGGTAAGTTTATAAAGCTAACTGATCAATCTCTTAGCTGGGACCAATTACGTTTACATGAAGACTTTTCAAAGGGTTGAACTTTTCTGAGTTTTCTGCTTGTTTGGTGAGACAGCAGTTTTTAATTGTCTGCCTCAAAGGCCAGCAGAAGATGTCACTGGGTTCTGTAATGCGGGAACCCAGTGACTGCAGTGACTTGCAGAGGTGACAGGGTTCCACTGGCAATCATTGGCAGACCTCCAGGTCTCTGTTCGGGACCTGTGACCTTTGTGTGAGTTCCTGAGATTAAAGTTCAGTCCCAGTGTGAGGCCAGCTCTAAAGAATCCTGGCTTTTTACACTGATAAGAAAGAGAGGCCCGGGGGAGGGAGAGAAGAGGCCACTTGCGATGTGGGCCCCGGGAAACAGGGGGAGGCGGCTGCTGGGTTTGTGGCAGTTAAGGGCTCTGTGGCCAGCCATAGCCAGACCTGGATCGCAGGAACACTGTATTACCACTGTGTAACTAGAAGCGGGGCTTCCCAGGTGGCTCAGTGATACAGAATCTACCTGCCAGTGCGGGAGATGCAAGAGACGTGGGTTCGTTCTCTGGGTCAGCAACGTGCCTTGGAGGAGGAAATGGTATTCTTGCCTGGAGAATCCCATGGACAGAGGAGCTGGGCGGGCCACCGTCCACGGAGTCACAAAAGAGTTGGACACGGCTTAGAGATGAAGCGGTGAGAACTGGAAGCAGCTTACAGCATGTCTGCAAGTCTCAGTGTCCTGATTTATAACATGGAGTGATAATCCCTTTCTTAAATGGTTTGCATTTAAGATCAATCGGAACTGTGTGTGGAGGACTCTGTATAGTGCCTGGCATGCTGACCCAGGTGACCTGAGGCAAGTTATTCAACTGTTTAGTGCCTCATCTGTAGTTTGCTCAAACCTGTTAGTTTGCTCAAACCTGTTAGTTTGCTCATCTGTAAAATGGAGCCATCGATAGCATCTCCTTCCAATATTTTCACGAACATTAAATGAGTAGATAGTAGTGTGGTTAGGACAGCAAACATTAGATTCAGATTCTGGCTCCAACATTTCACTGCTGTGTGGCCTTGTGAAAGTTACTTAACATCTCTGAGTCCATTACTGGTTCTCATTAAAAAAAAAGCATGATGGAATTCCCTGGTAGTCTGGTGGTTGGGACTTTGTGGTTTCACTGCTGAGGGCACAGGTTCAAGCCCCGCCTGGGCACTAAGGTCCTGCCAGCCCCGTGGCGTGCTGAGGGTGTCAAGCAGGTGACAGAGGCTAGTGCTCCTGGTTTTCAGTAAATACAGTTGCTATTATCGCCGCCCTTATCTTGATGGCTAGACGTATTCCAGGGTCTGAGCTCAGGGCGTTGCATGCTTAGTTGTTTTTAACTCTTGCAGCCATCCTGCAGGGCAGGTGTCCTCCTGCGGGGCAGGTGTCATTTTATACTCTTGCCCCCTGATGGAGAAGCCACTGAAAGGGGGATCAGGGTCAACTCTGCCTATCGTTTGCTCATCTCTGGGCTAGGGAGCTGAGCTCCTCACCACTGTGCTTTCAGTAACTTTTCCTAGGAACCGTATCTCTGCAGGAGTAAATGAGCAGGGCAGCTCACTCTCTCCCTGTCTCTCTCACTGAGTGCTTGGTAAAGGCTGAGCATCCTGGGGTCGGAGTGCCTACCCTGGACAGGCTGCAGGTTGTCTCTCGGACACGTTTGAAAAGCCATAAAGGAGAGGGCAGGCTCTCTGTGTCGGGGTGCAGGACCTTTGGGGGCGCTGCCTCATCTTCTTGCCTGAAGGTTCCTGCATCGGCAGTGGGAGTGCTGAGGAGCTGCTCAAAGGGAAACACAAACCCAACCTTTGTTAGTCACGAAGCAACGCTGTAAGGAATCCTGCTCTTTAACAATGGAGGAGAATATTACAAGAGCTAGGGCGCTTTTTCAGAGGTTTCAGTTGAAACACACACATCCGTGAGCATCCCTGTTACTAATCGCTAGGGAAATGAGACCGACTCTAGAGGACGAGGCATCTTTCTTCTCTGGCGACTGTTGGGGAGTGAGGAGCAGATGCTCGGGGCACTGAGCCGTGTTTCAGGGCATGAGATGTGGGGGACGCGGGGCTCATCTCTTACAGAATTTCACAGCTGAAGAAAGCTATAGACAGACTTTTACTTGTTCAACTGTTTTTTTCTTTTTCATTTTGGAGGGACAGGAATGGGGACTGGAGTTAAAAGAAGGACTTGCGCCTGGTCCTTTAACACATGCTAATGCCACAAGGGCGTAGAAGGTGAGGCAAGAGCGTCAGCAAGTGAAACAGACCAGTGGGAGGCCACGGGAGATGGTGGAGCGCAGGGCAAACCAGAGAGGACCTGACCTCCTCAGAGGGGGTTCCGTTACCAGGCCACTCGGACGATGCCGTGGGAACTGCTTTCCAACAGAAGTGGAAATCCCAGGTTGGAGAATGGAACCTCCCGAGTTTTAAAAATCATTGGTGAATTCAAAAGTTTAAGACACACCTTACAAGCCGAGCAAAACCTTCCAGAGGCCCTCAGCTGGCTCAGAGCCTGCCTGTTTGTGACCTGGGTTGCAGAATCTTCCAGCACTCCACACATTTCCTGACAGCAGAGCTCTCATCTCGCTTCCTGTCAAGTGTTGTTTTTCTTCCAAGGCTGCCCTGTTTACTTAGGTCAGCCACCCTTGGTGTGATAATTTCCTTACTTCATCCTGAATCAGGACCTCAAACGAAGGCAATGTTTTACTTGTGTTTCCTGCCTACCATTCACCCCTTTGTGCTTGTTCAGCCATAAATTCAGGAACCACAAGGAAAGCTATTAAGATTAAGGAATGTTTTAAACTTTCATCCCACCCCTCGCTTTTATTAAAGAATCTTCTTTTTATAGTAAACCAGAGAGAGGATGTTCAGAGTCCGGGTTCAGAAGGTGCAGGTTTTTGCTTAGCAAAGTTCAAAAATAGAGCAAAAAATACAACTTGGTAAACCATTAATATCCAAATACTACTCTTTCCTCCATGAAAGCAGCCACTGGAACCATCTCCACCTCTGAACTTGGAACAAGACACGGCCTGCGAGGCTGGTTTTTCATTTTTCACGCACTGTTGATTCTGTGTCTTGATTCGCCCTTGCATCTTGAAGGCAACGGCCAGAAAAACAGCCGTGGGACACCCAGCTGGGCTGTACGTCTTTCTCCTGGATTTCTGAGAGTGAGTCAGGGGTGAGTCATAAACCTGTGGACTTCTGTTTCAGGTTCAGTCTTTTGTTTAAGGCGAGGCAGTTTCCCCAGATTGTTTTTCCTCTTTGGTGAACAAATGTGTTTACTTTAAAACGCTCATCAGTAAAGTCATTAAGCAGACGACATCTATCAAAGAAATGCTAAACTAGTTTCTATGCTTCAAACCGTTTCGGAAAGAGACATTATAATTGAAGAACAGGGGATAGAAATGTGAGTTTTCACCGAAGAAAGTGTGGGTGACCAGTTAGACATACACACTCGTACACACAGACACACACTCCCAGACCCGGCGGTGACAGACATCTCGTGTGACAGTCACGTTAGTTCGGTCCCCGTCGGAGCTTCTGTCGAGTGTGGCTCTGGTCAACTTCTTACCCGACTTCTGGCCGCTTCTGTTTCTTATCAGCAAACCGTAGGTGCTAAGAGTCCCTCCTGTGGAAAGCTGTGGGGAGTAAACGATGTAACACGTGTCGCTCTTCTAGCATAGCATCTGGCCCATAAACAAAGTCCATAAGTAGTATAAGAAACACCAGGACCACTGACACTTTCATGGCTAATGTTTTTTATGGGCATCTTGCTTCCAGCCATTAAATAACAGACAGGACCGAGTCCAGAGCTTGACTCCTTCCACCAGGGCCTGTGACCACGATGATGGAGGTGGTTTGTTCTCTAAGTTGCATCTGACTCTGCAACCGCGTGGGCTGTAGCCCGCCAGGCTCCTCTGTCCGTGGGATTTCCCAAGCAGGAATACTGGAGTGAATTGCCATTACATTCTCTGGGGGGTCTTCTTGACCCAGGGATTGAACCCGTGTCTCCTGCATCATGGGCTTCCCTTGTGGCTCAGCTGGTAAAGAATCCGCCTGCAATGCGGGAGACCTGGGTTTGATCCCTGGGTTGGGAAGATCCCCTGGAGAAGGGAAAGGCTACCCACTCCAGTATTCTGGCCTGGAGAGTTCCATGGACTGTATGGGGTCGCAAAGAGTCGGACGCGACTGAGCAGCTTTCACTGTCACTTTCTCCCGCATTGTAGGCAGATTCTTTACTGATTGAAGTACCTGGGAGCCAAGAATAAATTCATATCCACGTTACCTTGGGAGAGAGAAACAGTGGACTGTGGACAATGCTTGTCTCATTAAATGTGAACTTGCTGTGCCTGTGAAGACCCATCTCCCTAGCTGTGTGTGTCCCTAGAGAATATACTCTGTGAAACGACGGTGGGGACACAGAGTATCTTTGTCTGGGGACATCGAAGATCCAAGGGAGGAAACCCAGTTTCTGGGGATCGTAGATGGATTTCGCAGGCAGCTGTTGCTCGTGAGGTTTTTACATGAGCTGTACCTACGAAGCCCAGGAAAGTAAGCTAAATAGCCTGGTAGCCTAAGCAACAGATAACCCAGCTCACTTTCTGTTTCTCCTTTGCTGGGTCTAAATTCTCTTCACAGTTTCCCACTTAGGCTAGGTTCAGTTAAGTGAAAGTGAAAGTCTTAGTAGCTCAGCCACGTCCCAGTCTTTGCGACCCCATGCACTATAGCCCACCAGGCTCCTCTGTCCGTGGGATTCTCCAAGCAAGAACACTGGAGTGGGTAGCCTTTCCCTTCTCCAGGGGATCTTCCCAGCCCAGGGACAGGGGCTCATCTCTTACAGAATTTCACAGCTGAAGAAAGCTATAGACAGACTTTTACTTGTTCAACTGTTTTTTTCTTTTTCATTTTGGAGGGACAGGAATGGGGACTGGAGTTAAAAGAAGGACTTGCGCCTGGTCCTTTAACACATGCTAATGCCACAAGGGCGTAGAAGGTGAGGCAAGAGCGTCAGCAAGTGAAACAGACCAGTGGGAGGCCACGGGAGATGGTGGAGCGCAGGGCAAACCAGAGAGGACCTGACCTCCTCAGAGGGGGTTCCGTTACCAGGCCACTCGGACGATGCCGTGGGAACTGCTTTCCAACAGAAGTGGAAATCCCAGGTTGGAGAATGGAACCTCCCGAGTTTTAAAAATCATTGGTGAATTCAAAAGTTTAAGACACACCTTACAAGCCGAGCAAAACCTTCCAGAGGCCCTCAGCTGGCTCAGAGCCTGCCTGTTTGTGACCTGGGTTGCAGAATCTTCCAGCACTCCACACATTTCCTGACAGCAGAGCTCTCATCTCGCTTCCTGTCAAGTGTTGTTTTTCTTCCAAGGCTGCCCTGTTTACTTAGGTCAGCCACCCTTGGTGTGATAATTTCCTTACTTCATCCTGAATCAGGACCTCAAACGAAGGCAATGTTTTACTTGTGTTTCCTGCCTACCATTCACCCCTTTGTGCTTGTTCAGCCATAAATTCAGGAACCACAAGGAAAGCTATTAAGATTAAGGAATGTTTTAAACTTTCATCCCACCCCTCGCTTTTATTAAAGAATCTTCTTTTTATAGTAAACCAGAGAGAGGATGTTCAGAGTCCGGGTTCAGAAGGTGCAGGTTTTTGCTTAGCAAAGTTCAAAAATAGAGCAAAAAATACAACTTGGTAAACCATTAATATCCAAATACTACTCTTTCCTCCATGAAAGCAGCCACTGGAACCATCTCCACCTCTGAACTTGGAACAAGACACGGCCTGCGAGGCTGGTTTTTCATTTTTCACGCACTGTTGATTCTGTGTCTTGATTCGCCCTTGCATCTTGAAGGCAACGGCCAGAAAAACAGCCATGGGACACCCAGCTGGGCTGTACGTCTTTCTCCTGGATTTCTGAGAGTGAGTCAGGGGTGAGTCATAAACCTGTGGACTTCTGTTTCAGGTTCAGTCTTTTGTTTAAGGCGAGGCAGTTTCCCCAGATTGTTTTTCCTCTTTGGTGAACAAATGTGTTTACTTTAAAACGCTCATCAGTAAAGTCATTAAGCAGACGACATCTATCAAAGAAATGCTAAACTAATTTCTATGCTTCAAACCGTTTCGGAAAGAGACATTATAATTGAAGAACAGGGGATAGAAATGTGAGTTTTCACCGAAGAAAGTGTGGGTGACCAGTTAGACATACACACTCGTACACACAGACACACACTCCCAGACCCGGCGGTGACAGACATCTCGTGTGACAGTCACGTTAGTTCGGTCCCCGTCGGAGCTTCTGTCGAGTGTGGCTCTGGTCAACTTCTTACCCGACTTCTGGCCGCTTCTGTTTCTTATCAGCAAACCGTAGGTGCTAAGAGTCCCTCCTGTGGAAAGCTGTGGGGAGTAAACGATGTAACACGTGTCGCTCTTCTAGCATAGTATCTGGCCCATAAACAAAGTCCATAAGTAGTATAAGAAACACCAGGACCACTGACACTTTCATGGCTAATGTTTTTTATGGGCATCTTGCTTCCAGCCATTAAATAACAGACAGGACCGAGTCCAGAGCTTGACTCCTTCCACCAGGGCCTGTGACCACGATGATGGAGGTGGTTTGTTCTCTAAGTTGCATCTGACTCTGCAACCGCGTGGGCTGTAGCCCGCCAGGCTCCTCTGTCCGTGGGATTTCCCAAGCAGGAATACTGGAGTGAATTGCCATTACATTCTCTGGGGGGTCTTCTTGACCCAGGGATTGAACCCGTGTCTCCTGCATCATGGGCTTCCCTTGTGGCTCAGCTGGTAAAGAATCCGCCTGCAATGCGGGAGACCTGGGTTTGATCCCTGGGTTGGGAAGATCCCCTGGAGAAGGGAAAGGCTACCCACTCCAGTATTCTGGCCTGGAGAGTTCCATGGACTGTATGGGGTCGCAAAGAGTCGGACGCGACTGAGCAGCTTTCACTGTCACTTTCTCCCGCATTGTAGGCAGATTCTTTACTGATTGAAGTACCTGGGAGCCAAGAATAAATTCATATCCACGTTACCTTGGGAGAGAGAAACGGTGGACTGTGGACAATGCTTGTCTCATTAAATGTGAACTTGCTGTGCCTGTGAAGACCCATCTCCCTAGCTGTGTGTGTCCCTAGAGAATATACTCTGTGAAACGACGGTGGGGACACAGAGTATCTTTGTCTGGGGACATCGAAGATCCAAGGGAGGAAACCCAGTTTCTGGGGATCGTAGATGGATTTCGCAGGCAGCTGTTGCTCGTGAGGTTTTTACATGAGCTGTACCTACGAAGCCCAGGAAAGTAAGCTAAATAGCCTGGTAGCCTAAGCAACAGATAACCCAGCTCACTTTCTGTTTCTCCTTTGCTGGGTCTAAATTCTCTTCACAGTTTCCCACTTAGGCTAGGTTCAGTTAAGTGAAAGTGAAAGTCTTAGTAGCTCAGCCACGTCCCAGTCTTTGCGACCCCATGCACTATAGCCCACCAGGCTCCTCTGTCCGTGGGATTCTCCAAGCAAGAACACTGGAGTGGGTAGCCTTTCCCTTCTCCAGGGGATCTTCCCAGCCCAGGGACTGAACCCTGGGTCTCCTGCATTGCAGGCAGATTCTTTACCGTCTGAGTCACCAGGGAAGCCGGAGCCCAGGACACATCAGTTGCTTTACCTCTGTCTCACTGCAGGAGGCGCTGCAGTGCAGGTACCTGGAGCTCACCTGCTGGATTCCGCATCCTGGGTCTGACTCGTGGTTGTTGGTTGGATTTATCTGTTGGTTAATTTGAGATTCGCAAGATGGGAGTAAGGAAAATAGCAGCACCAACTCCTGAGTTGGGAGGGTTAAATGAGTGCTCAGGACAGTGCCTGGTTCCGAGCACAAACTTAAGAAACACAAGCTCCCAGCTGTGAATCTCGTCCCCCCAAATCTGCACACACACACATCCACCCAGATGGCGACGGTCTTTCCAGAGTTCACAGATCTCGCCTCAACCACCTCCCAGGTTTACAACCCCCGTGTGGAAAACAGCCTGCAGTTGACAAGGAAAGTGTGTTTACCTGGGCAAACCACGCTCCTCGCCATCAGATGCCTTCCGGCTGTGGGGAGACAGGCCGTGTCAGAGGGAATGTTTAGTGGGGCTTGGAGGCTTGAATTCTGTTTATTAGGAAGGAAAGAACAGGCTCCTTCAAGCCGGTGATTCATCCTCCGGTTCTTTAAGGGAAAGAGAGTGGGGGAAGTGACTGAGGAGCCCTCATCCCGGGTTTGTGGAGCAGAGACCTCGCAAAGGCTGCCTGCCCTCCAGAGCTGCTCCACGCGCCCTCCAGAGAGGGCCAGGCTGAGTCACTCCTGTGTCTGGACACATCAAAAGGCAAACTGCCTGTTTGTCGGGCTTGCCAGACCCAGCTAGGAGAAGCAACGGCAGGTCTGGGTGTGACTCACGCAGCCCACGTCGGGCAGTGGAGGTCACCCGGTTCCCCGGGCCCTGTCCTCACCCTCCCCGGGGAGCAGGCTGCCTCCTGCCAGGGAGTCGGGCGGGAAGACACTGTTGGTTTGTCTCCTCCTCTCAGTGCCAGAGCGGAGCCTGCAGGGCTTAGAAGACACGCATCAGGCTGAGTCTCAGAGAAGAAGGTGACCGTCATTCAGGGCTCACGAGACACCCGGGGCATGAGTGCTGTGAGAGCGGGCCAGGCAGGCAGCTAATGACAAGAAATATGCAAAATGCGAGATGAACAGGAAGCAGAAAATGATTGTTCTGGGCTGTTCTTTAGAGGCCTGATCCAAAACTCAGCTAAACCTTTGAATCTGCCTGCCCCCCATTTTCCTCCAAAGTCAGGGTCTTCCACAGACGTAGAAAACGGCAATGGCGCCCACTCCAGTGCTCCTGCCTGGAGAATCTCAAGGGCAGCGGAGCCTGGAGGGCTGCAGCGACTGGGGTCGCACAGAGTCGGACACGACTGAGCGACTTCACTTTCATGCATTGGAGAAGGCGATGGCGCCCACTCCAGTGCTCTGGCCTGGAAAATCCCAGGGGCGGCGGAGCCTGGAGGGCTGCAGTCCATGGGGTCGCACAGAGTCAAGACACGACTGGGCGGCTTCACTTTCACTTTTCACTTTCCTACATTGGAGAAGGAAATGGCAACCCACTCCAGTGTTCTTGCCTGGAGAATCCCAGGGATGGCAGAGCCTGGTTGGCTGCCATCTATGGGGTCGCACAGAGTCGGACATGACTGAAGCGACTTAGCATCAGATACTTATTAAACATCTATTACATGTCATTTTTATATTTCTTTCTCATAGGTAGGACATGATTTAAACATCTATTACATGTCATTTTGATATTTCTTTCTCATAGGTAGGACATGATTTTTTTCCAAGTCTCAACTATTTTTTCAGGCTGTTGTGAAAAAAAAAAAAAAAATCAGATCCTAATTCCATCAACCTTAAAGTAGCTGAGATGAAACCTTTAGGGGAATTTATGTTTTATGACCTCATCAATAAATGAACACATTCTTGACATTCTTCTAAGGCTAAACACACGTGTATGCATCATGTGTGTGGGTGCCTGTGTGTGTCGCAGTTGGTGGTAGGGTGCGTCAAGCCAAGCTTTAGCTCTCTGTGCCGGGCATATCCTTAAGAAACAAGATCGCACTTTATGTGAAAAATGAATCTTGGTCATGTTTTGAGCGTCATGGAATTTGGAAAGAATTATGACATTTGAGGAAGAGAGGAGAAAAAAGAATTCAAATTAGCCCCTTCTAATTTTTATGACTCAGAAAACATTGACGTGTTTGAGTTGTTGCCACTAGCATTTCCCAGCTGGCACAGTGGTAAAGAATCCACCTGCCCAGACAGGAGACCTGGGTTCCATCCTTGGGTCAGGAAAATCCCCTGGAGAAGGAAATGGCAACCTGGCCCAGTATTCTTGCCTGGAGAATATCACGGACAGAGGAGCCTGGCAGGCTACAGTCCAGGGGGTTGCAAAGAGCTGGACGAGACTGAGAGGCTGAGCACGCACAATTGTTTCTAAAAGTCGAAGAACACTCAGAGGAAACAGTGGGGGAAGCATGTCTTCGGCAGGGTCCCTAACAGGAAGCAGCTCGGTAGGGGCAGAGGTGAACGCTCTGGGGTGCGTTTCAAAGAGGCTGCCTCTCCTGAGGTTGCTGACAGGCTGGTAGCTGAGGGGAACGGGAGGGAGGCTCCCTCACCTTGTTCACCATGTGAACTGATCATCCTTGGGTCAAGAATGAACTCCTGTCCCCACACGAATATTGCAGAGTTGGCCCAGACGTGCAGAAGAAGAGAGAGGAAAGAGCAAAGGAATCTTGAGGTTCCGTGGACCAGACACGATGGACTTATATGGATTTCCATGGAGGAGCCGGTTTATATGCAACACATTCCTTCCTTGAGGTGTTTCGGGACATTCTCATTACAGTCTGCAATTATCCCAGTCAGGGCTCAGGAAACAGCTTGAGACGTCGTGAGGAACAGCGCGGTCTTGGCTCACTGCAGAGGATAACTGGATTTGGGGAAGAGGCCTCGGAGATTCTTGTATGTAGTGGGCTATCAGCCTTTTCTTTAGGAGAAAGAGTGCTACTGTCAAATCAGAATCCTTTCAAGCTTTCTGATTTGACAGAGATGCTTACTGGGTCTGACACATAAAGGTCTTCAACCCTGAAAAGGACGTTGCCTGTGTGCCTGCCAGGCTCCTCCGTCCATGGGCTTCTCCAGGGAAGAATACTGGAGCAGGTTACCATTTCCTTCTCCAGGGGATTTTCCCAACCAAGGATCAAACCCATGTCGCTTGTGTCTCCTGCATTGGCAGGTGAATTCTTTACCACTGAGCCACCAGGGAAGCTCTTGAGAAGCATGTTGCTGCTGCTGCTGCTAAGTCACTTCAGTCGTGTCCGACTCTGTGTGACCCCATAGACGGCAGCCCACCAGGCTCCCCCATCCCTGGGATTCTCCAGGCAAGAATACTGGAGTGGGTTGCCATTTCCTTCTCCAATGCATGAAAGAGAAAAGTGAAAGTGAAGTCGTTCAGTCTGTCCAACTGTTAGCGACCCCATGGACTGCAGCCCACCAGGCTACTCTGTCCATTGGATTCTCCAGGCAAGAGTACTGGGGTGGGATGCCATTGAGAAGCATGTTAAGTCTTTATAAAATTGTTTTCCAAACGAGTTATCTTCTTTCTCTTCAAATTCCTCTTCCATTTGCTCCATCACTTATTGTTGGCCAATTGACCACTTTTTAAATTGGTTATTTTTATTAGTCTTCTTCAAAATTATGAGATAACAAACTAGTCCTAAGTCTGTGATGTGAACCCCCGAGTTCAACTACAATTTTAGTGGAAGGCGTGGCTGATGGGAAAAGTAGGTCAGATAGCTCGTGATAAACTGCTCCCAAGAAGGGATTTTGGACCCATCCGCAGTGGACACTTTTCCTCATTCTGACATTCTTTATCAATTTGCTGCACACAAAGTTCCTCATGAATTCACCCAGTAATTTTATCACAACCGCTCTTGGAGGTGATCATTCCTGGGACATAATTTAACTCAGGAGGTTTATAACTGGGCTATGGGCCAAAATACATGGGGAAAAAAATATCTCACCAGGATGCCTGGAGATCCTTGGTTTAAATATTTTGGCAATCCAGTGCTCGGCAGAGGAACTCAACACAATTTTTTGAGTCCTCTTTCTTGGTTGCTTCCTTTCTTAAGCAATGAGTTCACACATTGGTCCGGGAGTGTGGTTCAGAGAAGAATCCTTGGATTCCAGTTAAGTTTCGTGGAAGAATGAGTCTGGTTGCCACCTTTACGTCTGAGGCTCTAGTTCACACTCCTTTGGCTTATTTCTAAATGTTTTTATTTTCTAATCAAAAATTAGTTCTTTCTGATGATGTGGTACATATATACAATGGGATATTCGTCAATCATAAAAAAGAAAAATGGTGCCATTTACAGCAACATGGTTGGACCGACCCATCTGAGTGAAGTCAGACAGAGAAGGTGAAATATAGTGAGACATCCCTTATGTGGAATCTTAAAAAAATGATACAAATGAACTTACAAAACAGAAAGTCAGATTTAGATAATGAACTTCTGGTTGCTGGGAGGAAGGATGGGGGAAGGGGTCATTCGGGAGTCTGGGATGGACATGGACACACTGCTGCATTTAACATGGATCACCAACAAGGACCTGCTGTTCAGCACAGGGGACTCTGCTTGGTGTTATGTGGCAGCCTGCATGGGGCAGGGGGCGGGGTTTGGGGGAGAATGGACACGTGTGTGTGTGGCTGAGTTCCTTTGCTGTTCACCTGAAGCNCATGGACACACTGCTGCATTTAACATGGATCACCAACAAGGACCTGCTGTTCAGCACAGGGGACTCTGCTTGGTGTTATGTGGCAGCCTGCATGGGGCAGGGGGCGGGGTTTGGGGGAGAATGGACACGTGTGTGTGTGGCTGAGTTCCTTTGCTGTTCACCTGAAGCTGTCTCAGCGCTATTTCTTAATCATTTATCTCCCAATACAAAATAAAGTTTTTTAAAAAAGAAAAAACAATCACTTCTTTCTTCTGAGAGGTCATCTCATCAGGGCTTAAAGTTCTTCTGTCTGGTGGAATGCTTTGTCTTTACTTAAAAAAATTAGCTTGGTGCTTAGTATGCAATGATGATGTCTTTTATCTGCCATTGTAGGAACAGGGGAATTAGTCCTTTTCTTTTTTCTGGGGGGAATGAGTTCATTTTGGGAGCACCTGGTAACTAACCATTGGTTGCAAACACTTGTTTCTTTCACTGACTTGAGAGACCTTTCTGAAACACTGCCTGTGCTGAGGACTCAGCCTGAAAGGGCAAGAAGAGGAAATACTTGCAGGTGCAGGCTGATGGTGAGGCTGGGCTTCCTAGAGGGAGAGGTCATCTCCCGGGATGAAGCTAGTGGTGGACATGTGGCCTGAGAGGGGACAGAAGCGATGTCCTGGCCTGTCTCACTTCCCATCCTCTGATTTCCTGCTTAGACTTGCTCCCGCTGGCTGAATCCAAATGCAGCCATTGGCAAAGGATCTGGAGGACCACGGAGGTCAGCCTCCCAGGCAGAGAGGAGGGCAGAAATGGATGCAGTTGGGGAAGCAAAGACGTGAATAAGGGAGGTGTGATTGATCCCAGCGAAGCCTCCACACAGGGCTTCCTTTCTCAAGCCCCTTTTCCCAGCCACCGCTGCGCGGGCTTCGCCCAGCAGTGGAGCCCACTGCTCACTGCGTGGACTGGTCTGGCTTTCTTCGCTTCCTCTCGGCATCTCTCCTGTTCTCTGGCTCTATTCTTAACCTTCTCGCCTCCTCATCCTCTCTTGCTCAGCATCTCTCCTGTCCTTGGAGCCTGCCTCAGCCTGACAAAAGCCCTAAACCTCCACTGAAAATCCCAAAGAGCTCTTTCATGAACTTTTTTTTCCAGTGAAAGGAGATGGATTCAGGACAGTTCCAATTTTGAAATGGAGAGACTTGCATAAGACGATTTTTTCAGGCTATGACTTTTGGTTTTGATGATCAAAAAGAATCATGATGTACTACTTACACTGTGTAGTAAGAAAAAAAAAAAGACCAAAATATTTTTTGAAAGGCAAAAGAAAGCCCCATAAATATTGTATATCTTTTGTCAGAAAATGATCGTCGATATATTTTCTCATTTCCTTTGATCATCCTTTTTGGGTCTGCTGTTTTCAATTTCTAAGGCTGGTTACACCACTCAAGTGACTCATGGAACCATCCTGAGAGTCGTGTTTCAGGTTGAATGAAATGAAGACATTCCAGTTGCTACACACGATGCCTGTGGGCTGACAGCTGTCACATATCAATAAATCAGACTCTTATTAAGAATTATTGGTTATTAATCACCCCAGTCCCTGAATATGAATTCCTTATTGCTGTGCTAACAACTTTCAAAACATACACTTATGCCTTCCATCTGAAAGAGGGGAACCTGTTTTCCTTTCAAGACAGAAATTGATTTCTTTGGTTAGTACATCACCCATGAATTTAACGGTTCTACAGTGCGCTGAGCTCTGAGAGGCTAGTGGTTCATGCAGACGTGGGATGGGGTTTCAGAACCTTGAAGCCGGAGCTGCCCCACTGTAGACGCTGAGTGACACACAGTTGGGCACAGAATCCACACTAGTCCTGGGTTTGTCTTTAATGACTAAAAAATGCCTGCATGCGCTGTGTCAACAGCTTGTAAATTCATAACTGGGGAGGCTACTGAGGCAGCTGCCCACAGCGTGTGGATGTCAGGCTCAGAGGGTCCAGTTAGGGTGGAACGTGAAGTGATGTGCGGCAGCGAATGGTCACGAGATCACTCACGTGCTGGGGGGCTGTCTTGGAAGCCGCACTGTGTTCCGTGAAACTGGAGGAACGGCCCCCCACATCACACTGGCTTCACTGTGCGGCCATTTTCAGGGGCCAAAGACGGCATGATGAACTGAACGCAGGTCCTTCCGAAGCTTCTCCAGATCGGATTAGATGGAGGGCTGGTCAAGCGTGAGACACCTTCCCGCCTCCTCCCCGACACGTCCGGACCCTTGTCAACGTGCCTGCCGCGCCATTTCCACGCGGAAGCTGCGATCTGGTTCCGCTCTCCGGGGCGGAAGCTGCCTCTCCGGGGCGGAAGCTGGCAATCCGGGGCGGAAGCTGGCTCTCCGGGGCGGAAGCTGGCTCTCCGGGGCGGAAGCTGGCTCTCCGGGGCGGAAGCTGGCTCTCCGGGGCGGAAGCTGGCTCTCCGGGGTGGAAGCTGTCCTCGTCCCGCCTCTCTGCTTTCTCAGTGTTCCCAGTTACTGTCTACCTGGCCTTTCTCTGCACTGTGTGTAAGCCACAATTCAAGCTGTCCTCAGTTTGCTTCTTTTTACTCACCCAGCAGTTTCACATTATGACCCCACCGAGGCCAAAGGGTCAGCCTGTACCCATTGCATTAGAAGGCAAGGCCTTAACCCCTGGACTGCCAGGGAAGTTCCCGGCCCCCGCCCTCTTACGCTCTTGTTGAGGAGACACGTAACTAGGCAAGCAAATGTATAAAATCATTTCAGATGGGGCTATGGAATACGAAGGGTGACGTTACAAGATAGCTTGGTGGGAGTAGGGGGGTTACTACACGAGATGGCTTCTCTGAATAAGCTATTTTAACGCTGAGACACAGAATGAGAAAGAACCAGCAATGCAATGATCTGGAGCAAGAATGCACTAGGTAAAGGAACTGCAACTGCAAGAAGCCCCAGGCAGGAGTGAGTTTGGTTTGTTGAAGGAACAACAGCGGCATCAATGGAACCAGGATGGAACATGCTTAGTGAGCAAGAGATTGTGTCAGAGTGCACTGGGCCTGGGCTGTGTACCCCATCATGGGGTGTTTTGACTTTATTAAGTATATCCGTCCAACTGCACAGCCTACATTTCTTCACTTCCGTCCTTCCTTCTCGTAGGTGTCACGGTTCACTGTCTTAATCGCTCCCTTGAGAGCATCTTCCCCTTTTATAGCAGCCAGCTGCTGCTGTGTCACAAATCATACCTAGGCAATGTTAGAGGGTCTTGGACAGTTCTGTTTTGCAAGACTGCAGTCAAGATAACTGTGAGTTGTCTGAAGGTGTGCATGGTCGGGGGCAGGGAACTCACCTCAAAGCTGGCTCACTCACAGGCCTGGTGGTCAGTCCTGAGGCCTGGTGGTCAGTCCTGGTTGCTGGCAGGGGGCCTCGGTTCTGTGTCCTGTGGACCTCTACACAGGACGTCCTGAGTGTCCCCATGATGTGGTGGCTGGCTCCCCCCAGCGAGAGCAATCCAGGAGTGTGCAAGGTGACAGTCACAGCGCCCTTCCTGACCCAGCCTAGGCGTCACACACCAGCNGGCCTGGTGGTCAGTCCTGGTTGCTGGCAGGGGGCCTCGGTTCTGTGTCCTGTGGACCTCTACACAGGACGTCCTGAGTGTCCCCATGATGTGGTGGCTGGCTCCCCCCAGCGAGAGCAATCCAGGAGTGTGCAAGGTGACAGTCACAGCGCCCTTCCTGACCCAGCCTAGGCGTCACACACCAGCACTTCACAGCACCCCCTGGCCGTCCCGATTCACGTGGGACAGCAGGGGCCCCACACGGGCAGCTTCTCTCGCTGCACCTTCTAAGGATGAACGCAAACTGGTGTGGTGTCTACTATTTTCATGTTTTTTTCCCTGATACTCGAAGACATAAATCACAGGAACTGAGAACCTGTGCTCTGGGGTCACAGAGAACACTGGGCTGAAAGGTCAGGTTCACCGCTCCTGGGCCCGTGACCTTAACCTTGCCAAGCTCCCATCGCCTCACCTGAACACTGGACGCCGCTCCACCTCACTGCCCGTGGTCAGATGAAAACCAAAGTGAGCTGATGTTTTAAAACAAAAATAGACAGCTGGGGGAAGCTGCCGCGTAGCACGGGGAACTCAGCTGGGTACTCGGTGATGACTCACGTGGGGGATGGGAGGGAGGCTCCAGAGGGAGGGGACGCCTGTGCGGTAGAGCTGACCCCCACTGTTGAACAGTGGGAACCAACACAGCACATCATTTAAGCACGTGTCCTCCCCTTACGTGTGAATGAGTAAGGAATCTCTGGCACGTGGCGGTGTCTATCACACATACACAAGCCTCGCTCTGAATTCAGTGACACTGTATTAACTTGAGAAACTGTATTTTGTTACACATTCACTTCTGCTCAAATCAAGGAAATAAGCTAAGTTTTGATGAAAAAATAAATGAAAGACATCCAAACAGAAAAGAAAAACAGACTTAGCCGTAATAATTGTCACACACGTTTTCAGTGTATGTTATCAGCCACAGTCCTTGCTCTTACTCCTTTTTTTATTACCACAGAATGCAGTTACTCCTTGAAATATTTCAGAGCTTGGTGATTTCACAAAGTTCAGCCTGCAGTCAGTTTAGATTGAAGAGACAGTGGACTTGGTGGTCTGGCTGACCCCCTGTAATGCATATTCAGGATGCCAGACATTCAAACCTGTCATAAGAATTTCCCCTTCAGTACGGTAAGCTGTTTGTCCTCAGATGAGCCATGAGTCAAGCATTGGGCCAGCTCAGTAGGAGCATCCAAGTTCAACTCCAGTGCGAAATCTAATCAGCACTCAGAGTCAAAGGATGAGCTGGTGGTTCAGGTATTTATATCAGAAGGTGTTAAAAGATTATTTGGAACATGGTGGAGGATAAGAAACGGGACTTCAAATCCATTCCAGAATGACATTTCTTGACAGTCTTCTAGGAAATGAAGTTAATGAACTTTTGAAGATCATTTTTTCTTTTTTAACTAAGGTTTTTGCTGGACGTTGAGTTTCAACTAAGGTTTCGATGGACATGAGTTTGAGCAAGCTCTGGGAGTTGGTGATGGACCGGGGAGCCTGGCGTGCTGCAGTCCATGGGGTCATGAAGAGTCAGACACGACTGAGCGACTGAACTGATGTACTAGACACTAGGCTAGGTTCTGGCAAAATAGCTAAGACCAAGTCTGCCTGAATCCCAACTCTGATGGTGCGCGAAATTTAAGTCAGCAGCTAGAGAGTGCATAGCCCTTTTTATTCTGTTTGATGGCTTAACTTTCTACAAGTTGCTAGAAACTTGAGGAATTTCCATGGGGTCATGAAGAGTCAGACACGACTGAGCGACTGAACTGATGTACTAGACACTAGGCTAGGTTCTGGCAAAATAGCTAAGACCAAGTCTGCCTGAATCCCAACTCTGATGGTGCGCGAAATTTAAGTCAGCAGCTAGAGAGTGCATAGCCCTTTTTATTCTGTTTGATGGCTTAACTTTCTACAAGTTGCTAGAAACTTGAGGAATTTCCATCCATATGTTCAAATGAATAATAGCCTTTGTGGCAGTTATAACATTTGTACCCAGTTAATCAGTGACCTAATTATTCAACAGCAGATAAAAATGTATTAACTTGTTGAGACAAACATGTCTCCTGAAGCCAATTTTTAGAACTAAATTATCAACATATTTTGAGCAATAATGTCATGATCACAAATCATTTTTCTCAGTTGTCTTTCTGAGGGCTAATACGAGATCCCTGGGAACTGTTTGTATTGCAAGATAAACACGTTGATAATGAATAGATTCTCAAGGTCATTTCCAACACTGGTGTGGAAATCTGTACATTCCCTTAGCTCCGTTTGTTTCAAAGGCAGGTGGAATGCTTTCTGAACTGGGTAAATGGAATGCATTCTGTAAACTGCCCCTTTTGTTACAATTAGCTTGGTAGCTCCTGTGGTTCCTAATTTGGTCAGTCCCATCTGACCTGACAAGCCAATTCTTTGTTCAACTTGCTAATCCATAGTGCAGATTTTAATCTCCTACAATTAATAACTCATCCCTACATATCTTGATAGTTCATGACTGCCAGTATGGGCGTTTTTCCAGCTGTGTGTACAGGTCTCTAGGGAGACAATACATGTTTGTGAAATGAATACATGCTTCTTTTCATTTCCAATTCAGTGACTGGAATTTGCATCTAACACTGGAACTTTTGCACCATACTGAAATGATATCTCAACAGAGAAAAACTGCAGCATGAGCAGTGGTTCTCGACTGGGGTGACTCCACCTCCCAGGGCACATTGGCAACGTCTGGTGACATCCTTGGCTGTCACCATCGAGAGAGGTTGGTATTGGCATCTAGCAGGTGGAGACCCTGGGATGCTACTCAGTGTTCTGCAGCGTGCACGACAGCAGCTCTGCAACAATTCTTTAGCCTTAATGTCACTAACGCTGCTGCTGAGAATCTCGGACTCACCAGGGTGCGTGTTAGTCGCTCAGTCGTGTCTGATTCTTTGTAACTTGTTGGACTGTAGCCCACCAGGCTGCTCTGTCCATGGGGTTCTCCAGGCAAGAATACTGGAGTGGGTTGCCATTTCCTTCTCCAGGGGATCTTCCTGACCCATGGATCGAACCCGGGTCTCCCGTATTGCAGGCGGATTCTTTACCGTCTGAGCCACCAGGGAAGTCCGATTCACTTGGGTGGGTCTAGGTAATTGTATTAAAAACAACAACAACTATTTTATAGAAAAGAGAAGACAAGTTGCTTAATTTCTCCAAGCCTGTTTACTGATGTGTGCCCTGTGGTTGGTAACAGTAAAGACTTCTTCTGTTGCTGTGCATTTAAGATGTGGGGTGGTGCAGTGGTTAGGACTCTGTGCTTTGACTGCCAAGGGCCTGGCCTCAGCCCCTGGTCAGGGAACTAAAGGTCCCATAAGCTGTGTGGCAAACAAGTAAATTAAGTACGACATACGGACTGCGGACTGTGCTGCTGGTGCAGGGGAAGCCCTTCAGGCAGGGACTCTTACCGTCATCATCATTAGCTTCCCCAGAGGAGGACAGTGATACCGCCTCCGAGATGCCCACCACCGGGGTCGTCTCTCCTGTGGTCTCCCACGCTGAGCAGGGCAGACCTCTATAACCAACAGGGCAGAGCAGAAATGACTTGTGTGACTTCCAAGCTTACGTCCTAAAAGAAAATGTGACTTCTGCCATGCTCTCACTGTGGGAGGGATCAGCTGGGCTCCAGGTCCATGTGAGAAGCTCTGTAGAGATGTCCTGCTGCCCCATGAGGGAGCCATGCTGGGAGGGTTCCTCCAGCCTCAGTCGAGCTTTGGGTGGGGGGAAATGTGAACGACCTAAAGTGACCCAAGAAGAAAAAGAAAATCTGGACAAACCAATAATCAACATAGCGATTGGTGCAGTGGCCAAACACCTCCATCCCCGTATCGGGGCTGGCTCCACAAGTGTGGGACCTTCCCCAGGCAGGCACATGGGACCCCCACGCTTCGATGGGCACTTGGTCTAATGCTTTGTGCCTCTATCTTGACATTCTTAGATCTTTTCAAACAAGAAGTTCCTCTTTTTCAGTTGACACTGGATCCTGCAAATTATATAGCCAGTCCTGCCCATGCCTGTGTAGTTTTATAGGTTTCATAACTTAAAGTATTGATAATCTGAAGCCTTTTAGGAAACAGGAAAAGAAAGCAAGTTACCCGGTTTATTTTAGAAGCTTCCAGGATCTCTAGAACCAAGTCATTTAGACGTGTAGGAATAAAATGTGATTTCATCAGATCGGCCAGCACATGAGTAACAGAGTCATTCATTACCAAGGAAGGTTGATATTGACCTTCACATATGAACTGTCCTTTCCTCCAATGAAGTTGTTTTCTGATTTTTTTTTTTTTTTGGTTCTAACAAGGAACATGTTGGACAAACTTATCCCAAGTTCATTCCAGGCTAGTTGATGAGTTAACTATTTTAAGCTCTTCCGGTACTTGTAGACTTTTAAAGCCTTAATGTGATTTTTTTTTTGCAGGTCACTTGCCTGTGAACCATGGAAAAAATTGGCAAATTGAATGGATGTTTGTCCAAAGTCAGACTCAGCACCTTTATCCAGAAACTCTAAGGAAAAAAAAAAAAAAAAA